>JAQFZO010002114.1:0-13145 GCA_034695885.1 Geophilus flavus
TTTAACAGATTTTTTTTTTTTTTTTTTTTTTTTTTGAAACTTTATTATGATATTTAATGAATTCAGATAGAAATAATTTCTTTATTTTGAGTTAATTAAGATATCGGCAATTTATTTGTATATTTACCCTTGATTTGCTCAATTTAAGTATCTTTATTTACTTGAAATTATAAAATATCAAATAAATTTTAAGCTACACAAATATTGTACATCAGAAAATAAATTTTAAACTTTTTTTCTATTACATCAAAATAAATACACAACACAACCCTGAAAAAAAATCTGGTAAATCTATTAAATCACATAGGCACGTTGCTAAACAAATAGGAAACTGATTCCCCGTTGTGCGTACGTCTAATAGCTTCAGCTAAAATCATGGATATATCTATGCACTGAATACAGAAATGAATAAAATTATTATTTAAATAAATTTACAGAAATAACACACACTCACCTGGACTTTATGGCACTCTTTCATGTGTTCCTCTTGTGGAATTGTATTCGTAACGACGACCGCTTCAAAACAAGCGTTATTGATACGCGTGATTGCAGGGCCGGAGAAAATTCCGTGAGTTAAAATTGCGTATACACGAGTAGATCCAGCTTCTAAAAGCCTAATTTTTGAAAAATATCAAGTACTTTAATATTATAAAAAAATAAACAAACATGAAATTTAAAACCATACTTTTCGGCAGCGTGACAAATGGTTCCACAAGTGTCGGCCATGTCGTCAACTAAAATACTGACTCTATCTTTAACATCGCCAACTAAAACCATAGCAGCCACCTCATTAGCTTTTTTTCTTTCCTTGTGAATCAGCGCGAATTCGACATTTAAACGATCAGCAATCGAAGTAACTCTGAAAATAATTAAAATTGTGTTACTTATAAATGTAACATTCAAAAATAAAAATAAAATACCGTTTTGCACCGCCAGCATCGGGAGAAACGATGATGCTATTTCTCCATTCGGCGATGTTTTCTTTAATCCACTTGAGTACCGCAGGTTCAGCGTATAAATTATCCACGGGAATATCGAAAAATCCCTAAATTTTCAAAAAGTTTCCGAAATTTTCATATTAAAACATCGAAAACATCAATAATTTATACCTGTATTTGGGAAGCGTGTAAATCCATGGTAATGATGTGATCCGCTCCAGCTACGCTCAGCATATTAGCGACTAATTTAGCAGAAATCGGTGCACGACTCTGTCAAACGATACGTTAATAAATAAAAATATATCAAATACGTAAATAAATACAATAAGGTAAAACAAAGGTAATTAATTTTGTTATAAGGAAAAATGGCAAGTGCCGAGTGCAAACAACAAAATTAATCTCACGCTAACTTTGTTATTCCAATCACAGCACCCAAACAAGTCTGGTAAGTTATTCAACGAAGTAGTGTTCACAACGTGGCGTTTCATCACCTTGTCCTTCTTATCTTGTCGGGCGTAGGGAAAGCATGGAATGACGGCGGTCACACGGCTGGCCGAAGCGATTTTGCATGCGTTGATCATGATGAGCATTTCCATCAGATTGTCGTTTACTTCGCCAGATCCGCTTTGAATGATATAAACATCTTCGCCTCGCACCGATTCGCCAACCTCCACACTTAAAAAAGAATTTAAAACAATAATTGCATCGTTATGTAATCAATAAATATGATGACACATATGAGAGGGTTTTAGGCCTACCATGTTTCCAAGTTACTGAATTTCTTTGTAACCACTTTGCCCAGATCGATTCCGAGTCGATCAACCACTCGTTGGGCTAAGTCTGGATGCGACGTGCCACTGAATACCTTTATATTCGGCATGTTGGCGTTTTTCAGGCGAGTGTAGAGAAATAGTATTGTCGTGTGGAGGTGAATTTACAGCATGACGGAGGGGTTTGAATTTGATATCTTCACTTGAGTCACAACCCCTTGTAGTTGGATCCGAGAATAGATTAGGACCGCACTGCAGCGCCAATGGCTTGATAGTGGATGGGTTGGAAATTGAGCACAAATCTATGAATGGCTAACAGTTTCATAAAATTCGTACTGCATAAAGCATTACGTCACATAAAGCATTATTTTATTGCATTCCTTTTTTTTTTTTTGGTCGGGCAATAACAATAAAATTAAAATCGATTAAAATTTTAATATTACTATTAAATGTAATCGAAGTATTTACTTTAACTTTTACTAATAAAACGTTACACTTGCAAATCGGTTTTTAATGATTTTCCCGTTTCCATGGAGCCGAACGACGCCAAGAGACTGCCATTTTTAATGGCAAAGCTTAAAAGCACATAACATTTTTTTTACTAGTCATGAATGAAGAAACATACCGCGAAATCAAAAACTTTCCCAGCAGTGCAGTGAAGACAGATCTGAACCAATACAGCGGAAAGTCAAGCAGCGCCGAAAGCGAAGACTTAGGATTCAGTTGGGACCAAATTTCTGTCGGCAAAGAAGACGTAAAGAATGTCGACACTGTCGAAGACGTCGATACGTCAGAAATATGCAGTTCGGCATCCGACTCAGAATTCCGCTCGGAGGAACAGGAGCAGACCGTTTACTCGGATTCAGACGAGGAAAATTTTTGTATGGATTTTGACATAAGGAGATGCGATACCATCACCGAAGAGGACGACGACGACGACGACGAAAGTGGGATAAATGTGCATTTGGCAGCCGACAAGGAGAAAGCAGACGAACAGACAGGGGAGAAGACAGAAGATGACTGGGGTCTGTCTAGAAGAGAGTCTAACACGGAAGCCTCTCTTGGGGACGATGGCACTCCCAGGGTGGTAGAGAATATGGACCAAATTGATAAACAGATTAAAACATGTCTCTCAAATTCCAAAGAAAGTCTACATTTGACTGGGCTTAGTCTAACTGCGCTCCCAGAAGCGTTGCTACAACTACAAAATCTACAGGTACAAAAATAAATTGTAATAAACATAATGAATTTATTAAGAAGGGTCACGAGGATTTATTTTCTAGAATTTATATCTTAACAACAATCAAATCGTCTGCCTTCCCACAAATTTCTTCCCAAGTTTGCCTGAGATCAGATGGTTGGACTTACGATACAATCTCTTGGACGTTTTACCACAGAACATAGGAGAACATCCAAATTTATCGAATCTGCTTTTAGAAGGAAATCGATTGAAGGTTTTACCGCCCGAACTCGGTAAATACGGTAGAATAAATTAGTTGAGTACCGTAGTTTTTTTATATTATTTATTTATTTGTTTTTCTTTCTTTCTTCCTTCCTTTCTTTATTATCATAGGATTAACTCCAAAATTAAGAGGACTCAATTTCAGAAATAATCCCATAATCGATCCACCAGAAAGTGTTCTCAATTTAGGACTTGGTCGAATATTAAATTATCTTCGGCAGAAGGTCAGTGTATTCAACGAGCAAGCAGAAAGAGTGGAAAACCCGGGTGAGTACGTAGGTAATGTTGGAAAATTGGAAAATAAAAATTATATATTTTTTTTTAATTTATAGAAATGAAGAAAAAAATAAGTAAATCAATTTCCTATAAAAAACTTCTCAAAGCCAAAAGGTATTAATAAAACTTAATAAATGAAGATTAACATTTAAAAAATAAATAAAACGTATTCAGAAATGAAGTTTTGAAGAAACCTAAATCTCTGAAACAATACGAGTTGGGAGCTGAGTTTCTTGGGATTCCAAATGATGTTTTGGCAGCTCGTGCAGATGAGGATGAAGCAAGAGTATCGGCGAGGTTACGCCAAGATCAAATCAATACTGTTCTGCAACACATAAAGTATTGCAACAAAATATAGTATATCAACATTTTCGTACTAACATTTGACTGAATCTAATGCATTTAGAAGTGAAATCGCTTTAAAATCTTGGAGGCACAAAGCACGACTCGAACAAATGGAAGCTGCTGCGAGTGGTGAAAGTGGTATAAATTGCTTTTAATGCCAAGTTATTCAGGAATTTACTTAATTATTCATTTTAATGTCGATTACTATAGTTAAAACGATTGCTAATGCGCCTTACGCCGTTGATGAAAACTGCCTCGTGATGATGTCTAGGATTCAATTGCAGAATGTAAGTTTCCATTTGATTAGCAACCCCTTTAACTTCCTACAAAATGTATTCTCAGTACGTAATTATGGAAATATTTTATGTGCGCGTAGAAGGATTACAGTAAAACATCTAAGCAATACCCACCTCCAATGCCAGGTTACATAGATGCAACAAGGTAAAATAGACATTATTGCTATTAGGTACTGTCGTATACAACTTTTAAGGATAATGATGGTGCTCTTATTCATATAATTAGACGAAAAAAAGAAAGGCAGTTAGAGCGCCAAATTTGGCTCCATTTAGAAAAATTACAAGATTCGGCTGAAACTGGCTCTGTCGACCTCGAAGAAGCAACAGAAGAACTTGCAGAGGTAATGATTATTTTCCTGAATTTATAAAATATTTAGTTTTATCTACGGTACGTATACTGTATAATGCTTTATATAGGTTGAACGCCTGCAGAAGGAACTGACCTCACTTTTTAGAACTTTTATGTAGGCAACAATTTTTTACTTTTGATACGAAATTATTCAATTTTCAATTTTTTTACTTTTGGTAAATTTAAATATAAATTTTATTGTGGCAAATAAAGATGATTGTATTTATGTGCTAAGTCTTCCACAAACTTGGATAAATGCGATCGAACGCTTACATTTTGTTGCAGGCACAGTATCATGTGATGATGTGGCATAACCCCCCCTCCCCCCTCGAATAACCCTCAGGAAGTTAAAAATCACTTTGCTGCACAGCACTTTTTCCTCTGCTATGCAGAAGGTGCCTTTCGTTTTCCTCGTCTCATTAATAATTTATTAGAACCGAACGGTTTTATAAGTTTTTCTTGCACAGCTCCAACTTGCCACCAAATTCGTGCCCACGTAAAAATACTTTACTCCATGAAATAAAAAGCATAGCCCTTAGGCTTTATAATATGCAGTTTATTTGTATTTGTAAAATTGTGATTAAATGCTATTGCTTAAATCATCCTTTTGTTCTTGATATCGTCAATAGATGGTACTACTTTCTGAATAATTGAAAAAGTCAAAATGAGCTCTATTCAAATTCTCTAAAATTTCCTTAATAATTTTATTTTTTTATTCGGTATTCCAATTCTCGTTACAAGTCTACCAGTATACATTGCACTCTGTGTCTACTTATTCGTTTTTAACCGAATTAAAAATTACAGTTGAATTGATGCTTCCATTATTTTCATTATTTCCTTTCTTCTATTTTCTGTGGTTGCATTTGCTTTCCCAATAGTGAATTTTAGGCTAAGCACCAGCTAGGGTTGATATTCATAAAAAACTTTAAGCAACTTTTCTCGAGTTATATTTAAAATGACAATTTTTTCAATTGTGTCACTAGAGGAGTATTGACTCTGTACTGTACAAACGCCAACGCAACTGTGAGCAAGATTGAGCACAACTGCGAGCCAACAACTCAGTGGCATCAAGTGCAGACTAAAATGTGTTTGTTTACAATTATTTTCACTAGATGGCACTACCATACAATGCCTTTGATTGTAAATTGAGTCATCATTAATTCATTTTATGTTAATTAATGCGTATGCGAGTGAATATCTATCAAAATTCTGTTAAAAAATCTGTCAACAAACCATGAAAAAATTCTTTGTGAAATCATGATATTTTTACAGAGTTAGTTTGATAAAATTCGAATCGATTCGAACCCACATGTTTTACTTCTCATCTCTTCTCATCGAATCTAACGAGTCACCTAGCGGCACATTTTGTAATATCAACTCAAAGCGCGTCTTTGTTGTTTGTGCCGGTTTTGCTGCACAAACATCTTAATCCAAGCATTGCTAGTATTTTAAGTGCTCCATTTATAACATAATCCAATATATTAGAAACGTAAGACAAACATACCTAGTATATCCAAAATTTTACCTTTATATTTAATACTGAAATTTTACAGTTCTTACGGGATCTTGAATGATAACATTGCACTCTGAACTTCAACACAAAAGTTACATGCCTTAAGTAACGATGGCAGAAATAAAACAGGAAATCATAGATGGTGTCCCAAACGTTCCATCAACATCGTCCGAGCAGCCCACGAAAGTTTTTGCAGAAAATTTCAAAAATATTTTGAGTTCAGTGCTGAAAACTGATCTCGGTCAAGTTTTGAAAAGTCGGGGAGACAAAGTTATCAGTAAATCTAACGAAGGGCTGCAAAGCGAGGGACCAGATTCTACATTTAGGTCGAAATTCATCAAAATAGAAGAGTACAGGAATGATGGAAAAGCTCGAAAATCCAACACTGCAAGAAAATCCCTCCGAGAATCGCCGAGTGAATCGACCGGAAGAACATCAGTAAAAAGAAAAATGAAGAAATTCAAAGGAGGAACGTATCAACTGGCGATCAAACCAAAACGATCGGGGAAAAAGAGAAAAATCGACAAATCTGGAAAAGATTCCGGGGATAACGAAAGCCGGAAAAGTAATGACGACGAAAGTTCGTATGAAAGTGATTACTCGACCCCAATTACTGAGCAGATGTTGAATTCTGTGGCCCTCAGTAAGTTTTATTGTGAATTATCGTAAGAAACAATTACTAATCTCATTTTTTTATAGATTACGCTGACTCCAGTAACCCCGACATTTCGAAAACGAGTCTTTTTGGTGGTTCAGGTACCGGTACTTCGAAAAAATCTTTGTCAAATTCATGGATTAATATTGAATTGCCTGCTAGAGACGTAGTTTCTCCAGCGTGGCTGAAACAAAATAGCAACACGGGTAAATGGGTTTTAGTCTAATGAGTTACTGGCTCAGCTAATGGAAAAATGAATAAATGCGTGATTCATTAAAATATTTAGTTGAATAAAATTTTGGGAGAAATTATGGAAAGTTTTTAGCTGGGATTTTCAGTAACTTTTGGGTAATTTTTTTGGAATTTAACGAATTTTTAAACTTTGTTTTTACATCTGACAATTTATTTTTTAGATGACATGAACAAAACTACGTGGTATGATTATTGCAATACGAATTCTAACGATCAAGAGGTACCAGTGGCCCCTGTCAGCAATTCGGTCTTAGCACCAAACAGCGATGTAATTTCTTATATTTTTCTTTTGGAGAAATGAGAAAAGTAAATGTTTCGTGCATTTTTAGGAAATAATATTATGTACCTGTGAAGAAAACATTTCCGTACCATTCGAACCGAGCACACAAAAAGAATCGTTTTGCCAAGCCGTTGATTGCATTGACGAACGAGTAAATTTTAAAATATTATTTTTTATTACGGTATTTAACAATTATCAATTTATATTTTAGTTGGTTGGATGTAGCGGAATTGTCACAAACGCGTCATCGATGAATCGTCCAGGTCGGAAAATTCCATTTTTACCAATGTGTACCGGGCATTCAAAACGATTGCGTGCTCACCACTGTTGCCCTGGTTGCGGATTATTTTGCACTCAAGTAAATTTTAATTATTTTTACTTTTATATTTATTCATCTATCTATTTATTGATGTACATTATCAGGGCGTTTTTATGCGATGTTGTAACGGATCGACAGGACCCAATGGAGCGATGCATTTGTTCCACGAACGTTGCTGCACCGTTTCTAAGGGTGAGGCTTTGTGTCCTCATTGCGGCGGATCGTCCAATTGGATTCATGTACGAACCCGTATTAATTCAACTCGTCCGTTATCGTTTTTCACCAAACAGCCGTCAGGAAACAGACAGTAATATGAAAATTTATTTAATGGAAAAAATAAACGATATTAACTTTTTAAGTTCATTTCTCTTGTTTAGACCATCAGCCAGGATGACTATAAATCGTGGAAATGAGGTGGTACTCAGACAAGAAGAGAAAAGTCTCGATGCTCCCAGTACAAGTTACAAGATTGTGGAAACTGGCAAGGAAATTTCATCGGGTAAACATATTATTTTCCGTATATTATATTAAACACTAATTTCTTTTTTTCTATAAAGATGGATTACCAATGGGGCCTGATCGTGCTGAACTTGAGGCATTACTCGTCAATTTATCGATCGAAAGGCCGATGAATCTACGCTACACTATAAAGAGTTTTTACAATGCTGCTAAAAGTGGCGATGTGGAAAAAATTTTGCACATGTTAGCAATGAGTTATAATCCAAATCATAAATTCGAGGAATGCGACAACGAAACGGCACTTCATGCTGCATGTGCTACCGGCCAATTAATAATCGTTCATGTTTTACAACAAGTGAGTTTAGATACGGCTGAACTAGAATTTAATAGTTTCATATAACTTTTTATTTTATTTTGCATTTAAGGCAGGAGCCAAATTGGATAGCATGGATAACAAATTACGAACTCCCTTGACTGTAGCGGTGGAAAACAAGCAAACGGTCATAGTTCGATATTTAATCCGTGCGGGTGTTAATTTGGAATCTCGGGTATTGTATGAAATAAATCGACTTAAAACCCATGAGTAAATAATTTTTATTTTAGGGTGATGATGGGATGACGAGCATGCACATTGCTGCCAAAATGGGGAATCTCGAAGCATGCCGTTGTTTCTTTGAAACTGGGAAATTAAATATTAATTTATTAGATGATGGTGGTTGGACACCGCTCGTTTGGGCTGCCGAACATAGACATAAAGACATCGTTCGATTTTTATTGGAATGTGGAGCCGATCCTAATGTCAGAGATAATGTAAATTTTGATTTTATTTTTGATAATTTTTTTTTGTAATATTAATTGTTTTCATGATTTTATTATTTAAGGAACAAAATATTGCACTGCATTGGGCTGCGTTTTCTGGAAGCTCAGAAATTTGCGAGTTGTTTCTGAATCGTGAATGCGATTTAAGTAGTGTGAATGAGCACGGAGACACGCCACTGTAAATATGACAGAAAAATTTATTAATCTAGAAAATTAATTGATTTTCCTTTATTGTTTGAAGGCATATTGCAGCACGTCAGGATAATTACGATTGTATTATGTGAGATAAACTTCAAAAATATAAAAGTTTAATTGAAATAAAATAAAACTTACACTAATTTTTACTTTTTGTAGGCTCTTCCTCACCCGAAATGCCGATATTAGTGCGCAAAATAAGGAAAGTGAAACCCCAATCATGGTAATCACCACTACAATTTTTTTGTGAATTTTTTTTGATGAATTTTGCTTTCCAGTGTTGCCCTGATGAGAATTCTCAATCATGGATGGCGCTCAGCATGAGTCGTCAATTAAAACATTTTGCTAGATCCAGCATGGGTCGTTCAGAGCACATGCTTCACAGGTATGGTATTCTAAATTAAACGTCAATTGCAACTTCCAATAACCATTCTTTCTTTTGTTTTCAGGGATATTACACACGGTAAAGAGATGAGTCCAATCCAGTGCGTCAACGGTGTGGACGACGAATCATTTCCAGTCGATTATCTATACATTATCGAAAATTGTGAAACAACTCCACTGACCATCGACCGGTGCATTACATCGTTGCAAAGTTGCAGTTGCGAAGATGATTGCTCGACGAATAGCTGCATTTGTTCATCACTAAGCCTGAAATGCTGGTACACCAAAGAAGGAAGTCTTTACCCAGAATTCAATTTGCTTGATCCACCAATGATTTTCGAATGCAACCGTGCATGTCGCTGTTGGAAGAACTGTAATAATAGAATAGTGCAACATGGGATGTTGTAAGTAATTTTATTTTTAATTTCTGTTTTTATTTTGTAATTTTTTAAAACCATCATTACAGGAGTCGCCTGCAGCTTTTCCGTACACAAGGTAAAGGTTGGGGTGTGCGTACATTACGCGACATTCCACGAGGTACTTTCATTTGTGAGTATATAGGAGAATTAATCTCCGATTCCGAAGCCGATCAACGAGATGACGATTCCTACTTGTTCGATTTAGACAACAAGGTAAATATGGTCTAAAAATACTTGCATTAATGTTAGATTTTATTTTTTGATGATTTTATTTACTTTATAGGATGGGGAGACCTATTGCATCGATGCACGATATTATGGAAATATCAGTAGATTTATAAATCATCTATGCGAGCCGAATTTAGTACCTGTTAAAGTCTTCGTCGATCACCAAGATTTACGATTTCCACGCATTGCATTTTTTAGCAGCCGAGATATTAAAGCTTATGAAGAATTGGGGTATTGTTAAAAAAATATTACTCCCTCCATCCGAATCAAACGTCTGATTTGACTTATTTTTTGATCTGGAAAATAACGTGTAATCGAATACAACAAATTTAACAGGCAACATTGACTAAATTATTGATTAAATGAAAATATTTTGATTTGGTGTAATTTTCTGAATTTTTGTGGTAAGACGACATTATAAATTAAAAATTACAATAACTTCAAAAAAAATCAGTTGTTTATTTCCGGACGGAGGGTAATAATTATTTATTTATACTTATTGTTGGTTTATCACAGGTTCGATTATGGAGAGAAATTTTGGATTATCAAATACAAAACATTTACTTGCATGTGTCATTCAGATATGTGCAAATATTCTTCGCACCGCATTCAAGAGTTGTTGATAAAGTACCAGCAACGACACCGAGAAGACGTTGATGTGTAAAATTTTATTTGTTAATTTTTATCATTTTAAAATTGTAATATTTTATATTCGACTATTTAAAGTTGATTAGTATTTACTTGAATTGCCTTTGCTTCTGTTTGAAGAATTGGTGTGTGTATGGGATAATTTTACAATGGTGCTTTTATATGACTATTGTCTGCTATTATTTAAACAAGATAAAATCAAGAAAGAAATTATAATCTTTTTTTTACTGTGTAGTTAGACCATTTTATATTTTAAAATCAACGCCAAAGGAATTCAAATTGTAATATGTCAAAACAAAAATTAAAATGAAATAGTAGTTTTTCGTAGTTGATAAGAATTTTCAGTTATAGTGAGCTTGCGCACAGATGTTTCCATCATAAAGTTATAGTTATAACATGTATGTAACATGTATTAATTCTGACTTTCTTATACCATTTGTAACTAAAAACATGAAACAAATAATAGAGCCAGAAAACAGAGTTCCGGGTTATAATAATAACTTACGATGGAAACCTCTGTACAGTATGAACCAGTCAATGATATTAAAACAGTAATATTGGTGTTCGGCCCTAGAGGTGCGACATTCCATGAAATCCTGTGCACCCCTGTATATTGGATTTGCAAAGCCATGTAAATTCATGCAAATCTGTGAAAAAAAATGGCAAATAGTCCAGAATAAGATGTATATCCATATAAAACCATGTAAATCCTGCAAATTCGTGTAATTTCGCTAATTCTGACTCAGATTTCGATTGATGCACCAACATCACCCCCTCCCCTCTTCTTGTTCGGTCATATCGATATCGATTACCCAAGGATTACGTAACGATGAGTGGTGGAGCCAGTTTATGGTGCCATCTGCAGGTAATAATTAACATTATTTTTGCACATAGAACGATTGTAAAGCAGATATGTAGATTTTTGCTATAACATTTTATTAAAATACAAAATTATGTTTGAATTAAGCAAGAGAAAGATATGGAATGTCAGATGTTTTTATTGCATTGTATAATATTCGTACAAAACATTTTCTATGACACAGGCGTGTTTGCACTAGGTGGATAGTCTTTGTCTTTGAGTAGATCATGTTTTGAATGCATTCCGTCATAAGCAATTGTAAATAAAGACTTTTTCTCTAAAAACTGGTTCTTCAATTGTGCGTGAGGACCATTATCGTCGACATCTACGGTTGTATCTTCACTAACAATAGCCACCATCTCAGACTGTCCACTACTCTCGTTGGCTTGCTGCAAAGCTTGCATTTCTTGGACGACCCTAGGAGGGTTCGGAGACCGTTGAGACAGAACTGTCTCCCCATTAGAAACCGCTGTCGTCTGCTGCCTTCGAGCAGACGGCGGATCGGCAATTACTTCCTCGGTTACGTGTCTCGAGTATGGGATGTTGCTCTTGCCATTGACCATGGGTGCAGACGTGATCCGATCTGTGACGTGGTGTTGTCGGTGCCTATGGTGATGTCTAGGCCGAGGAGGATGATGTTGGTCATCCCTTGTCGAATGGTTTCGCTGTTTGTTGTATACTTGTGTCGTTTTTAATCTGCGAAACAAGAGTTTTAATTCGATGAAAGGTTACCGTACGGTACTGTATTGGTGATTTTGGCTTACTTTGAATTGGGTTTGCATAAACAACAGCAAAGAAGGATGAGGAAAATAATTGCCAGTAGGATTAAAAGTGCTATTAAAATCCATTTCCAGGCTTCGCTGTCAGCAACTGCCACTTTCGGGTTCTGATTTCCGTGCTGCAAGAAAATGAGGATTTAAAGTGAGTGTTTTAGATTCGAGGGTGTTTAAGTAGGAAAATACCCCGGGTTCTAGAGATGGACTGGTAGATGGATCGTTCGTTGGTTGCCTTTAATCAGAATATATCAATTAATTTATACGAATTTAAATGATGTAACTTCAAAGTAATTACTGATGGAATTGTCGCTCCCATACGGTTAAGTCCACGACGGATCTATTTGCTGGTTGCACAACCGAAGTGACGATTCGACTTTTTGATTTGTCATCTCCCATTTTTATCTGATCTATCCTTGTAATGCTTCCAGAATTTAGTTCAGTGAGAGTTGCCTCGTATAGTGCTTTTTTGCTTTTGATGTCGTTCGGGCTTCCGGCCACTACGTATTCCACGATTTGTTGCGTACATCTAGCTGGATCCTACAAGAAAAGTGTTTCGGTACAATATATTGTTAAAGATTTAGGTACCGGTAAACCTTACCGCTGATATGTGAACAGTCGTTTCAGATGTCTGTGGTGGATTTCCATTATCCCGCGCTCTAACCAAGAGTTGCGTTTCTTGGCTTTTCGGTATACTACTGGCATCAGTAGTAATTGACAAATTACCTTGTCGGTTTACGTAAAAGTAGTTATTAGGATTTCCGCCAGTGATCTCGTAAATGACCTGACTGTTAGGAGTGTCTGGCTCGTCTTTGTCGACGGCTCTTAAATTGAAAAATATTTCCCCTCTTCTCATTCCTTGCGTGAAACACGCAAAGTAACGATTACTGTCGAATAACGGCCTGT
>JAQFZO010002115.1:0-13141 GCA_034695885.1 Geophilus flavus
GTACGGACATTGCTGAACCGCCTGCCGCCCGAATGCACACAAGGTCGGCAGCTCTGTCTCGCAATGACCGTACAAAGTGTCTGTAACCGACTCGTAGGATTTTGTTCATAAAAAAATTAAATTAAATGAATAAAAGAAAAGAAACAAAGATGAAATAAAATAAATTAAATAAAAAATAAAAATATAAAATGAATGAAATAAAATAAATAAATATTAAAATATGGATAAATGAAATGAAATAAACCTCTGAAAATGAATTTCGAGTCAAAAGTGAAATTGGCAAAGTGACAAACTCAAGGTTACTTGTCACATGTCAATTTCACTTTTGACAAGATATAAATTTTCAGGAAGTGATGTAAGACTAAATGGCACCTAGTTCAACTGTACAAGTGCAAACGTATTCAGATTGGTGGAAGTGACTTCAAATCCACTTTCCTTGAAAGTGGTGTTCACTTTTGCACTCAAAATACCCTTTTGAAAAGTCGTTTAAGATTGAATGCACCTAATGTTTTTTAGCTGGAAACAGCATGTGATCAAAATATGTGATGTCAAATGATGTCACAATTTTAAACTGGAGTTAAAATTGCAAAAATTTTCAACTTAAGTTAAAATTGTAGCATTCAAAAACTGTATATAAAACACACATAAAATAAAATGGTTAAAATACATGAATTTTAGTTTTTGAATGCAGCTACTGAATGCCCACTGCATACTGGCTGGCAATTGAAGTTGTGAGTAGTAAATAACTTCTTACATGAGATACACTGAAGCCTGTGAATGCTGCGGTTTTAATAAAAATCCTTCTCAATTGCTGATAATCGATTGGCAGGTCCCATGTCACCTAAGAAAGGATCAACAAATTTAAGAATATATGGTATGTGTTATTTGATGTAATTTGTACAACATACAATTACTTGTCCTAGTGTTGCATTTGGCAGAAACAGGTCGAAATCCAATTTCATTTTTCTCGTCATCTCCAATCCGACTAGTGATCTGTTGGCTGTTGTACAAAAATTTAACAGATGGATGACATGCTGAGCGTGTATTTTGTATAAACTATTTACCTTTTACTTGACTACAACTACCCATGGGTGCTATTTTATTCATCTGCTCGATTCCTAATGCATGATTTGGCTGAATAATAAAAAAGGAAATTGAAAAATAGTTTATAAAAATATCTTTAAATATATCATTTAAGTTTACGTTTTGTTTGTCGAGTGTAAAATTTCTAATGATGTTCAAATTGTAATCTAAATTCCACAGTTTTGTTACGTTGGTTTGGATCCGGACAAGAAATTTCATCGGGTAAGCGAGCTGCCAATAGCATATCCCTATAGCAGTTAATCCGTGTTCTAGGAAAATAAATAGGAATACTGTTGGGTTAAAAAACTGAATGCCCACTGCATGCTGGCTAGCAATTGAAATTGTGAGTAGTTTTATGTTTTCCCACTAGGGGAAACACCTGTCATAAAACAAATGATTACATAACATGTCTTCAATGAGTCCTACATAATTAAGGCTATATTAGCATTTGTCGATGTGAGGTGTTTCACCTATCTAACAGGTGGGAAGGAGACTTGACATGGGATGTTTTAGTGAAAAAAACATTTAACTACAAAATTATAATTTTCATTGCACTATCTCTTTAATACAATTGATTTTCATGGTTTTAGTGGCATGCTGGCTGGGAATTGAAATTGTGAGTAGTTTTATGTTTTCCCAATAGGCGAAACACCTGGCATCAATAAATGATGTAACATCCACCAATCATGCATAATCGAGAAATGCTCTAACAAGTACGGTACGTATACGATTGCAATAATACTAGAGAATCATTATTCGAGACTAGTTTCCATTAATTGGATAGGAAGTCAAGCTTATTCAGGTTTTATGAGTAACTTCCTTTCTTTGGTCACGTGACCTAAGCAACCATTTTGTATTTTTTACTTCCTGTTTGAGTGATTACATCGTCCTAGTTTCTTTGTTTACTCTTGACCTAACTCATCTTAAACCAGCCTCAACTTGGCATCAATGAAACAAGAACCTCTCCAATATTCAGATTTTATTCTTTGAGCAAAGTAAAATTAACTTCCGTTTGAGTTACGTCTTTAATGAAAACAAACCTCATTCACAAATCGTCCAGTTCCTGCCCCTTATCCTTATCCTTATACTACCAAACTGTATAGCAGGAATAATATTTTGTCTCTTTCAGATAATAATGTACAGTACAACTATTATCATAGTCAATTTTCATACATTAATATGCGAATGATTTATAAAATATCAATATTTTTAAAATTATAATTTTTCTAAGAACATCAATTCATTAATTTTAAATACGCAATGCAGGAAAGCAATTGAATCTCAAATTTTTTTTTATCACTTTTGTTTTAAAAAAGAAAAAGGGAATTTCAGAGATAAAATCGAACTTTCCCAATTACTTTACCCCCATTTGCAAGCTACTCACACATACACCTCTAAACCACGCATGTTTTACTACCTTCATTCATGTTTACACATCACAGAAGTAATTTCCTTTAACCAAATTTAGAAACATAAAATTTCTATCACAAGTTAAACTTCCCAACAAGCTAGAATAATTCCTATATTCACAAAGGAATTAATTAATGTGGATTTAAACTCGACTTTTCACTCCCAACTCCCAACCTTCAAATTCCCCTCGAAATCAAAGCCCAAACATTGATTGATGCGACGGTGAGCGATTCATTGGTTTCCATTACATGTTTACCTCAGCTCCCACACTTCCCCAAAACCCTCGATAAAGCATTAATCAGCTCTTAATGGACAATAATCGTATTGACTAATCACTCGAAATGTTTCATACTTTATAGATACAGTAAAAAATCGCATCTTCAAGTTATACATCAGCTAGGGAGAGGATAGTTATTTAAATAAATATTTTTTCCTGCAATAAACACTGAAATACGAATACAGAAATAGTCAAATCTCCTATAGTAGACCCTATTTAGATGGTTTTTATTTTGAATATAAATAAATATTTTGGACATTAGTAAATATTTGGCCTTTTTTTTGTCCATAAACAAATATTTCAGGGTTTCTGGGCCTCCGATATCTAATTTTAACTAAATTTCCGTGAATAAAAGTAGTGACTGATGGAAATACATGTGCAAGATCAAAAATATTTTAGCAGGAGATAAAAATGAATCGTTAGAAGAATTAAACCTAGCAAAAATTGCATCGTTCGCTTTTTCCTCGATCACATCCCGTGACTCGGAACGGAACGTAGTTTTTCACGGCAAAAATCATTTATTAAGGTCTAATAGGACTGACCTTATACTTGTGAAAACTTAAAAATGTATGTTATATTATAAGCCATTGTAATCAAATTATTGAAGTTGAGTGACATAAATTTAAAAAACATAAATAAATATTTCACAGTTTTTTGTAAATTTTTCTTAAATATATTGCCATGGTGTGAAATGTTTGACGTTGGGCCATTGGCGAAGTTTTAAATTTGCGTCAACATGGCGTCCGGACGTGTGGGTTACTCGTATTAAGCAATTTTAAAATGAATGAGAAAATGTCTCTTAGAGTGGATGGTAATTGGTGCTATCAGTAGCACAACCGGAACACTTCTGTCAAATCGACAGACAACCAATGATCTCATCATCGGGATCGATCACTTATTGGTGATTTGAAATTACATCATATTTAAATGAACTAGACAAAATTAAGCAAAAAGTGAAATTCGAGCCAATTTAATCTGGCGACGAATTCGCAAACTAAAAATTACAACTTAAATTAAATCAAATTTGTGGTGGGGGTTAAAATTAATAGAAACGCTAAGATACCGGACCGCGACAATGTATTTAAATATTTTGATTTTTTTTTAGCAAATAACTATCCATTCACTAGTAATAATACTGGGAAGTTTCTTACGCTGACACTGGGTCAAGTGAGGTTATGAGGTAGAAAAAAAAATTGGTAATTGCTGATTTGGAATCTGGAGTTGTCCAATGGTAAAAAAAAATGAGATGAAAAACCTTAACTGGATAACCCAGAGCTAAATTGGAATTTCTCATGTTTTTTTTTGTTGTTGTTTTCTATTTGATGTTTGAGACTGAGTGTTCTGTGCTTTGTGAGAGTAATGGTGGTTGGTTGGTTGGTGGAGGATATTTTTTTAAGTACTTACAGGCAATTTAGTCAATGTGAGGTTTTTATTTTTAGATGAAGTGGGTTTGAAATTGTTTGTTGGTCATTGAAAATTGAAGGTGTTCTGAAATGTAGTGTTTTGTTTTGGTGACATCTTGTGGTGGAATTTGGAAAATGTTAAAGGAGGTCAGTATTTTTGATGAAAATATCGATTAATGTCAGTTAAATGTCGATTAATATCGGTAAATTAGCGGTGGTACCGTATAGAAATATCGGTGAAATATCGATTGGGTATCGATTAATATTAGTAAATTAACACAGATATGGGATATCCAAAAATATCGGTAAAAATCGACTTGTTTCGTTTAATTATAGTAAAATATCGACTGGTATCGTCTACAGTTCGTGAAACACTAGTATCGGTAAAATATCGTTTATATTGCCAAATTTTGGTCAAATATATCGCTTAAATCAATCAATTATCAGTAAAATATCGTTTAAATCGATCAAATAACGCTAAAATTATGGTGTAAAAAGTACTTTTTACACCATGGCAAAAATATCGTTTAAATCGATCGAATATCGCCAATATATCGTTTAAATCAATCGATAATCAGTAAAATAGTTTATATCGACAAAAATCCGTAAAATATCGCTGTATCGATCAATTACTGGTAAAATATCGTTTATATTGACATATATCGCGAAAATATCGTTTGTATTAACAAATAACGGTAAAAATACTGACTAATAACATCTAAATCGATCAAATATCGTTAAAAATACTAATTAAGACGTTTAAATCGCTCAAAAAACGCAAAATATCGTTTACATCCACAAATATATCATTAAAAATATTCCCTAACATCGGCCAAAACGACCCCCAGTTACAAAACTATCAATTACAAACCCCAATTATCGATCTCCACTCAAAAAAACCCCCATCAACTCCTCAAATTTCACCTATTCTCACTTTACCACTTAACATCACTCCACATCACTTCACTTCACGAACCCAAAACTCGAGACATCTACCGGCATTGTTTGTCTTGACAGCGCCACAAGCGATCTCTCTAAACTCACAACTAGATTTCCTCGCAACACCACACCACACCACGCACAAATTTACATAGCAATAACCTTCCGGCAAATATTAGGCTTAATTTACAAAAGCTAATTAGCGCCCTAGCAAGTATACTTAGAAATTTATTGCACCACGATGACGACGTTTTGAATGCCGAGGAAACTCGATCTATTAGATATTTCCCGAAAAAGCAATTAACTCGACGACATACTACGTCACCTGAGCGTGATTGGGTTTGAAAATAGTTGGATCGCGCTTAATGAGACAACCAGCTGCTGACTCTACCAAGTTCATTTTTAGCGTGTGCGGGTTTAAGCGCGATTAACTAGTTGTCGGGGTTTGACTTGACTATATGAACAATTTTTATGATGTTGGTGATTTTGCGATTATTTCTTAAAGCTTGCCGCAAATGAAGGTGTGAGGCGCATGTTTGGGCATATGTAAGCGCAAGAGTATACCTGAAACTGCGTTTCCTGGAGAGTCAGGTAGTGTGCCTGTGCTTGTGCTCATTGTGGCTGTAGTTTTCAATTGAAAGTGTATCATTATTATGTACTGCGGAATTGTTGTACAGTGGAACCCAGTTACAACGGCCTTGGTTAGAACTTCAACCCGCTTATAATAGCATCACTCTTTATTTTCCCCGGCTGAAGCCCTTTTAAAATAGTGCTGAAATTACTCGGTTATAACGTCAACCCGGTTAAAACGTCATAAAATTTCGGTCCTTCCAAGCACCGGAAGTCGATTATAACGTCAAAACGACAAAATATTACAAATCTCTAATGACAAAATGTTTAAAAATTTCTTAAAAGCTTTTAAAATTCCAGAAATCCTTTATAATCGCCAGAAATCTTTCAAAATCTATACAAAATTGTTTAAAATCTAAATAACCAAAAAAGAAAACTATTGCCTGTCGGTTCCCCCACCTGAAACCCGCTTATAGTGTCACAATGATGTATGTTGTGGGTTCAGATATTACATCACCCGTTTATAATGTCACTTTTTCCCCGGTCTCAAAAATGACATTGTAAGCTGGTCCCACTGTATTTGATTACCACAGTAACAAACAAAATGGATTAAATGGATGTATGAATGTGATTTTGTGTCTTCTAAATTTTCACAGTAACACTTGTGCTCACAGCTCACACCAGATTTTTCAGTCGCTATGTTGTTTGGGTTGTGTCAAAATGTGGCATGAAATATGCATGCTGCATCACATTCTGAGTCAACCGGCGATGGAAAAATTAGTTTGCGGCAGACCTTAAGCTGCGTTTTTTGGTATCAGGTGGGTGGGCCTGTTGTTACATCGATGTTAATTGGGGAATTAGTCGCAAGAGGTACAGTACTTGAACTTTTTCTTTGATTAATACGGTAATTCGTTATATTCAAAAATTTGTGCATTAGAGTTTAGCATTAGAAATTTCTGATGTCATTTCTTGTTCTGGCATTGCCTTAGACTCTTGACACATGTTTTGCAAGACAATAATACCCAGGCTGTAATCCATGTGTGTTAGCACAGGTGTTACAGGTTTTTAAAAGGTTAAAGATCACATGATCTTCAATCCCATCTTCTCTGTAAGGAACCTTGACCTAACACATTCACTAATGTACTGCTAAAACCCATTAATGCACACATAGCAAACACCTGAACTACACACTTTGAATTTCTTGCTGCATGTTTACATGATGGATTTTTTTAAATATTATTCTGTAAAACAAGAATCAACAATTAACAAAATCAAGATAATTTTCAAAAACTCCACATTATTTGTGGCATGTAAACATAAGTGTTACCACCATACTGTCAGTGCTATCTATTAACCATCAGTTTGACCATAATTGATGGTATTCCCCGTAAGCTAAACAACTTGTGCAGAAATCTTCGGAACGAATAACTCACATAAGTCTAGAACCGTCTGTAGTAGTCTACCGTGTTGAATCCACTGTTGAAGGGAGGAAATGATGTTTTATGTCACTAGAAACTATAAATTCTGTCTGTGACATGTGGTGAATTCATTATAAGAATTCATCACGGAAGACGCATTGCGCTTGGCACAATATCTTGGCCACCTGCCGGACCATTGCCATACATGATACAGTACTGTAGTCAAAATGTTTCATGCATTAGAAGTTTTTCTTTCGACTTAGTCTGCAAAAATATTGCACAAAAAACTTGGAAATACTCCCAAGTGAAAAGTCTCCCTGACTGCCACCAGATGTCACCATTAAGACATGTGTAAATGTCAGTTCGACTTTTATTTGACAACTGCTATTGATAACCACATGTTTACACCGCATATGGAAAAACACGTGTGTAAATACAACCCTAGGTCAAAAATATGGAAACTGGAATTGATCAACATAATTTACAATCTTTAAAAGGCTGTAACTTTTGGCCTGTTAAACCTAGAGAAATGAAACTTAGTGCGAAAGAAATCCGTGGAATGAGACTTTACTTCACGACTTTTAAATAACTCATTGTGATATTTCTTTATCATGTAATTAAAAGTTAACAGGACAGTGCATCTCCAAATCTGAATGCAAAATATTGATTCGTTGGACCAAATTACCTGTTGTAAGTCAACCTAGAATGAGTGTAACATTATTCTAGGCATTGTTTCCTCATTGTAGCTATTTTTTGCTTGACTCTGGTCGTTTCTTTCAAGCTCAAAGTTCTCATGAAATTCTCATTACAAGTAGTACTATCAATATGTTATGTATTTTAGAAGGTCTTTGTAGGCTACCGTAGTGTTTTCCATAGTATGCCATCTGGTGGTAATTTTCTAAATTACTTTATTTACTTGCAACAGCTGTCAAGTTGTATGGTTCATTAAAGTTGTCTACATTTTATACAAGTTTTGATTTCATTTCCAACTAAGCGCTGTCATCCTTCATTTAACGGATTCGCTCCGCTCCGGATGTGTCCGGCAGAGTTTATCAATAACTCAAAATGTGATATGAAAATGAATTTCTTCCGAAAAGATTTCCAACTCTTAAACATCTTAAGAGAATACAAATTAGAGTTCAGTCTTAATTTGATATATATTTCCTGCGGTTTACCCAGGAATTAACGGTTAGCATTCGCTGCAAGAGCGGGTGAATAATGAATATTTTCCAACTAAGTGATATAAATTACACGGCTTCATTTCGCGTTGGTGTCATGACAGTCGCACACAGGTCATTGTGTTGGAGGAAATCAATTTCTTCATTTGGATTTTAATTATAAATTGAAAAAAAAAAGAAAAAGTTGTCTGCGCTTAATAAAAATAAATAGACCATTCTCAACTAATTAAAATTCTCATTTTCTCTTTTTCCCTCAATTTTTTCATCTTTCCTAATGTCCCACAATGCAATTTTCACTTATGGGACTGCTGAAGGCATGAAATGGTGCATAAAAACGAAATTATTTATGTTTATCTTGTTTGAAGTTTGGTAAATGGCTGCAGTTTGTGTTTTCTGGAAGAGTAATGAGGAAGGAAGTAGGCTACCGTAGGTGTTTGAAATTCAATTGAAGATGCAGCACTGCTCACTAATTTTCTCCCACCGGGTGAAGTTAGAGGTGAGTTTTGTGCTTTCTTTTTATTTGTAAATTTATTCTAACTGCATTCATTGCATTAAGAATTTTATTATTACCACAATGGTGGAAACTTGGCAGCATGGTAGGTCTGTGTTGTCGCGTGACAGAAACGATAAACGATTCCTCCCTTGGAAACTGCGCGGTAACTTTGCAGGAGTGAAAAGACGCCACTGGTACAACCAAAATGGAAAAAACAAACCAAAAATTCAAATAACTTTCAAAGGAATGAAGGAAGAAAAGGAGGAATAAAATAGGAGCCCTGGACTGCTGCGGGGTATATCTAAGATGGATGTTTGTTGTAGTCTATCTTTCCGGTCGATTCGGCTCTCGGGGCAGACCGAGCGAAAGAGTGGACGTGTTCGCACCATTTCGCGTGAACGTGTACGGAGGCAATGGAATTGAGAGCGATCGACGACAAGGTACTTTGACCATGTCCAGTGCGATATGACATAAAAGTAAATCCCTGCTTCAGAAGCAGCATGTAGTATAACTTAATCTACAACACTATAACTATTGGATATGCCGGCATCAAAGATGGCTTCATTAATGGTGACTCTTATTTTTTGGCGGATTGTGTCATGCCCAGACAAATCGCTCTAGACGGTCAAGTACTTTTTGAGACAGTAGTTGCTGTGTGTACTATTTCGCAGCGTGATTTGATCACAGCAAATCACAACAATGGAAACTATCATATGTTGTAAACAAACAAATTTCTTCGCCGTACAGGGTGAATCCACCATTGGCGACGGCATTTCCTCCTTTTTTGCATTTTGAGCAAGCATAATGTTCAAAACAGCGTATGCGATGACAGCCAACTGTTTTGTTTTGTGGGTGATGCCATTTTGTTTCGCAAGGGAATGCGTCACCAAGTGTGCACTAGCTCATGTGATTTGCATTGTAATCGTGCAGTGTCATCACCATAAGATTATTATTAAATAAACAAATAAATAAGGCCTACGATACACAACAATACTGACCATCATCTTGACATAAACGACAAAAAGAATGAATGATTGCTTAATGGCAGTTGTATTTTTTTCAAACTGGAGTTGTTGCTTTATTTGACTGACATCGCCATCTGTTGGTGATATTTGGAATAGGAAGGCAGGAGGGAGGGAAGAAAGATGGATGTTGAGTACTTCGCACAAAAGGTTTTTTATATCGCTTTTTCCACCAAGTTGAATGGAAGTTGTAAATTTCAACACTATGGGATGCTGAGTCATGATTGTCTTCAGACAAGTCGTGCGAAAAAAAGCCAATCAGCACAATCAGAGCAGCCTTTTCCACCATTGTGGTCGTTTCTGGTACGTAACCCAGTATCGGATATTGGGCAATATCCGATATTCATGGTATCGGCGAAACCCTCATATTAAAGCTGAACTGCTCGAGGCCATACGCGAACTGTCACAAAGATAAAAATAATGAAATTCCTTCATATAGAAACTATCCTTCACAATAATGCAATCCTACATGATAATCTTATCTCCCTCGAATGTGTCCGACGGGACTGGACGGAAAAGACGCCACCGGCACAACCAAAATGGAAAAAAAAAAAACCAAAAATTCAAATAACTTTCAAAGGGTCGAAAAGACATTATCGTAAATTACGGTTTATATAAGTCTACCCCTAGTTTTTGAGACATTCCATATGACTTCCGGTTTCTTCCTTCTCCCCCAAGAGGGGGCATTTTTGCCATCTCAATAATTTCTAATATGAGAAGACTGTTTCGGTAAACATGTAAGAAATTCTAAATTAAAGAGTTTCCTGCATGAGCAACACGCTCGCATGATTGACATGCAATGTTGTTCGCTTTCCCATTTTCCATTTCTGATATTGATCTATTACCCTATTTTCTCTGGCGTTGAAATGAGAAACACACAATTTGGCTTGAAAATGAACAAAGGAAAATTTTTATATGAGGTGGAACCCTAAGTACAGTTGAAGTTGAAGCTGATGGTATCGATGAAGGAACCTTTCAGCGAGATATATGGTCGTGTCAGTTTGTTGCTATTGATTGAGATTGAAATGGTTTTTCTAGAAATGTCAACTTCAGATATGCGTGCGATAAAGTTACCGTTCCCTTGATAAAGTACATTAGCAACAAAGTGGAGCTGCACAGATGCATCTAAATATTACGAAAAAATTATATGACTTGAGGAGAGCTGTCGCTGATGTCTTTTGTCATATTTTGTGCTGTGTCATCAATTGACTTTGAAATCTGGGTCCTGTCGAATACAGTACATAAAAAATCAATAGAATTATGTTGAAACCAAGCATTAACTTAACAAATTCTGATATGATAATGCGTTAAATCTATTCTATGACTATGCAGGGTCTTTACTTTAAGGTGTGACAGTCAATTTTCTAGAAAACCAATCATTGTATCCAAAAACCAAGCAAAGTATGGATGCTGAATCCATTGGCGTCATCCAATTTTATGTTAGACATGCAACAATGCACTTTTTATTTGTTAACTGGTTAACGGGCAGAGCTAGAGCAAAAGTTCTAATTAGAAAGTTGTAGAGCACCCCAAATTTAGTCTAAAAATGATGTTACTTCGTATCCACAATGTGGATTATTTGTGTTAGGGCGATCTAGTCGATGCCAAGTGGAAAGAAGACACTATAGGCACAGCTGTTGTAGTGGGTGGAATGATGTTTAACGTCGCTTGCAGTGATGTATGCCATCTGCTACGAGTGACGAAATGGATTGGGTACAGTAGCTCGTTCTCGTTGAACCTCTTTCGTGAATTGGATAAAATGTGGAATAACCTGGTGAATGCGATGTAGCTAGAAGACACCACTTTGTTATATTGAGTCGCGTAACTGCGATAACGCATACTTCACTGATGACTCTTGCTCTGTGTTTGTTTGCTCCACATGCGTAGTCCATTTGTGCGATACAATGCACGAGGTGCTAGTAAAATGTTTCTAAGTTCTAACTATCGCTTGTGTGATATCTGGACTTTGACACTTCTTAATTGTGAATTTTATTGCCTTTGTTTTAATTTTGTGTGACAGGTCCCGTAATGGCCTACGTTGCCGCTGGGGATTTTAAATTCTATATTACTACTACTCTAACTATCGCATACAGCATGTGATTCAAGATGGCAGCGACCATGGAGAATAGCACAGACAGACATAACGCTTATAAGGTCGCCAGCAGCTACTCTGCTCAGGAGAATAAAATGACATTCCCAAACACATT
This sequence comes from Geophilus flavus, assembly GCA_034695885.1. Taxonomy (NCBI): domain Eukaryota; kingdom Metazoa; phylum Arthropoda; class Chilopoda; order Geophilomorpha; family Geophilidae; genus Geophilus; species Geophilus flavus. Next base: position 12,001 of record JAQFZO010002115.1, read on the forward strand.
TCTGGTACTTAGTGTTTAGCAATATAACTTTTTGTGGGTAGGATCCGAACCAGTAAGATTTTTTGCACTGAATATCACATTGTAGTTTTTGCCGTTGAAGATGTGTTGTGAGTTATAGTTGGTATTGATAGGATCAGGTGTGGAAGAGTTTTGGTTCTCGAGGGCACTATTTCGTAAATGGTTAGCTATTTCCTACAGAGTCCCTTGGATGCAACATAAGTTAGTTGCAGCGCTTGCATCGATATTGCTCATGTTTTCTAATCATGCATAATAACTTAGTCAATTAGACTCGATATTTTACTCGATATTTTCATCACAATCGATTTCTGACGATACGATACGATATTTTATTCGATTTTTTTATGGCTATGATATTTTATCGATTTTACGGGTACGATATTTTTATCGATTTTTTAAAAAAGACGATTTTTATAGATACGATATTTTATATATTTTTGTCATTACAGTATTTTAATTCACATTCCAGTCGATTACCAATATCGATCGATATTTTATTCGATTTTTCCATCACAAACTTCAATTTCCACCAGTAAAACCGTAAAATTCTTTTCCCACCTCTTCATTAACTACAAACCCAAAACCCCGAGAAAACCCACATCACAGAAAACACATCAAACAAGACAAGTATATGCCCTTGCTGTCGCCATTAGCGGTCGACGAAAAGTGAAATCACTGTTTGGAATGCGACTTCATTCTTGACGCCTTGCAAGGAATTTAATTTGGCCCCATAGAATTAGGCTCAGTCATTTGGACCCCGTGCGTGCACCAAACTCACTACATGATGTAATAACGTCGAGTTAACTAGATTGCCTCAACTTAATGTACCTGCCACCAATACCATCACTTCAACTTGACCTTTCCTAAAAACTCTGGCTTTTTCTCCGAATGACACATGGCCCAATATTTCCCTATGGAGAAACACAGTTTGCCCGATGCATTCAAAGTTCTTGATTTTGTTGTTCAATTCTATTTTTTTCGGTTTTTTAAAAACAGTTTATGACAAAAACAGCCGAAAACGCCCTCTATGAGCAAAATATTTTTGTTTTTTATTTGTTTTTGATCGTTAGTTGCTAATTTGGCCACTAGGGAAGCAGAAAAACGAACACTAAAAACAGTAAAA
>JAQFZO010002116.1:0-13132 GCA_034695885.1 Geophilus flavus
GGGTGTATTTATGATGAATGCGTGCTCGATACGATACCGTCTTTTATACGTACCAGCTGCACAGCGTAGGAGTTTGATTTGAGGAAGCCGAGTGATATGTTTATCTATTAAAAAAAGAAATTACTCGAAATTTAACATCGTGAACTTTGCCATTTATTCGCCATGACACTCACACTTTTGCCTCGATTTTCTCCAATAAGGGGATTTCGTTATCTCGCATTTAACTGAACTTTGCGTTTTTCTTTATCGATTAAAATATTGAAAAAGTCTCCATGTCTGGGGTTCATGTCCTCTGACGTAATATTTTCTTTTGCATCGTTGAAAAATATTGAAATTTCGATGGAATTTAATAGTAAAAGTCTGTAAAACTGTTTATTACGAAGATGTAAACAAGAGTGAATCATATGATGGGAATTGCTGGTTTGGTTTGGTTTGGTTGTTTGGAGGAATTGGAAATAGATTTTTTGGGGTTTAGTTTTTTAATCGATCAGTTTTTTTTACTCGGGAGAGTCGTTACGGTCGACTGAGCTCTTGTGAGACTCATTACGTAATCAGGCGCGAAACGTGCGCGCGTTTGGGAAGGGAGAACACAGAACGGCTATCAAGATATCGTGGGAGACTGCTGAGGTGTCGATTACTCGGTTGCCGAATGTCGCTAGCAATCAGCCGAAGAATTACCCGCTGATTACGACGCATACAAACTTAATTGTTCTCCGGCCAATTACTTTGGCATCCTTCGATGGAGTCTCGGCCAACCATGTGTACTACTGCATGCGCTTGCTCAGATAAGAAGCGAACGGTTTTACATGGTTAAGAGTTTCTTCAATGGTATATGTAGAGAAGAGAGATTTGTTGCGGACATTTAAAATTTTTCCGGAGAGTTACATAGCGATTTAGAGATGGAAATTCTTTTTGACGACGTTTTGCGTGTTTAATCTGGATGTTAAATTGAAGTTGTATGTTTTAATCGGAGTTGGATGATGTTTATTCGTGTTTAGAAGTGAATTAAAATTAGTTTTGAGTTTGAATTTGACTTGGAATCTTCAATTCTCGGTTTTATTACAATGTGAGAAGAGAAATCTCTGAAAAAAGTTGTCATTGTACATATTGGTCATAAAAGTCCATAAAATAATCAAAAAATAATTAATTTTTATTATTTTTAATAATTTATGATCTGTACGAGTGGAAAATTATTTTTAAAATATTTTGAAAAGGAACAAAACAAACACTTTTAATCAATTACAAAATTTTGAATTAATAGAATGAGACACTAAATGCCTTCTGTATAGGATTACACAATTTTTAAAGTCTCATTTACGTCTATTGTGCTACTTACAAACTAAAAACATCGCCAATACACTTTTACCTGTTTTCACATGTGGTTTGTGCATGTTCTGCCCTCTGTTTACAGTTTACCAAGTTTATATTAAATTACATCATCGTTTATTGAATATTATTAAGAGTTGCTGATGGGCAATATCGTGCTCATATTACAAAATTCATCCATTCAGTCCACATCGGATTTTGGAACTTCTTTTACAAATTGATTCGCAAACCACGGATCACTTCATCGGCGACGAATCTTGGATTCGAACCCACGCGGGCAAGATTGTCCAACAACTCTTAACAGTATTCAATAAAAGATGATGTAATTTAAAAATAATAAACTCGATAAACTTGATAAATTGTAATTGGAAAGAAAAGACACCGAAAACGACTCGTGTAAACACATCGAAACAGTTTTGAGTTTTTTCCAACAAATATCCGTTATTGTGGAACTTCTTGGATATTCAAACTGTACAATAACAACCATACAAGAGAAACTGAATCGAGCGAATGTGTGAAATTGTTTGGTTAGAATGATAAAAATGTAAAAAGCAGACGGCTTATATTGGATTTGAGACATTTTCGTTTTATGATTAGGAAATCACGAAGCGTTGGGTGGAATAATATATGAAGGGAAGTGAGGTGAAATGTATCTGCACGTGAAATCTGAGCTATTGATTTGTCCGTTGCGGTGTAAGCAGGCGATAACCAAATTAGTCTTTTCCCCCCATCATACAGCCCTTGTGACCGTCAAATTAAATGTTTGAATTTGATAGACCAATTTACATCTCACCCTATTACCCCGATCGACATACAATCCAAAAAACAAATTTTTTTGTATTCCTTAAAAAAATTAAATTACCGTAATTTAAAAAAAAAAAAAAATTACCACAATGCATCGCAGTGAAGTCGATTAAATGTCTCTTGGGGGTTGCTTTGGTTTAAGGAACTGAGTTTGTGTTTTTGATTAGTTAATTTAATCCCTCGCGAGTTTTGCATATATGGCTTGGAATCGTTGCGTGTTTATGACCACGTAACACACTCGGGAATATATTTTTTCCATCGTTGCTTCCTCTTATTGTATGACTCAATTAAGGGGAAATTATAACACGTGGAGCAATTTATTTGCTTAATGTAATCAAATTGGTGCTCATTAAGAGAGCCGTTCGAGTCGTATGTAGAAACGCCGATTGATTAAGCAGCCATGAGACACTATGGATCGGGGCTAATAGGGTGGGACGAACACGCCTCCCAGCTAATGTCTTCATCACGAGGGGTTACCCCAAAAAAACCGTAAATAATATTTTACTACTGTAATGAGTGGCAAACTACCACGCAAACATGGATGCAAATGGAGATTGAGTGTGTTCAGTGTCTGCTTGCTTCCTGTTCAAAAACTCGATAAAATGAATCAGAGTTTCAGTTGACTAGAATTCTGTTTACTGACAGTGTTTTAGGATGAAATGTTTGTGTTGACGAGTCGTTTTGCACTGGTTTGGGGTTTTTAAATGGAAATTTGAGTGAAGTTTTTTTGCTGATTTAGCAAAGATAATTAATTTTGATTGGAAAAGATGAAATTGGTGATTAGTTTTCTGTTTTGTAGTGAATTTTGATGGAAAGAATTTGAGATTTGAATGAAATTTGTATATATTTTCAAAGAAATTTGAAAGGATTTTATTAATTTTAATGAATTTTGATAGGAAAATATGAATTTTGATGATTTCTGCAATGGTTTTGCTGTTTTTTTAAAAATGAATTTTGATGGGAAAACTCGAAATTCGAGTGAAATCTGTTAAGATTTAGCAAAAATTGGGTTTTTTTATGGGAATTTTGAAGGGAAGACTTGAAATTTTGTGTATTACAGTTGAAATTTGCAAAGATTTTTAATTTTAATGAATTTTGAAGGAAAAGATAAAATCTGATATTTGCAATGGTTAAATGAAGTTTGATAGAATATTGGACATTAGGGTGAAAGTCATTACAAATTTAGCAAAGATTGAACTATTAATAATGAATTCTGACAGGAAAAGATAAAATCTGATGATATTTTCAATGATTTGTCTACTTTTTAATGCATTTTGATGAGAAAACTCCAAATTTGAATAAACTTTACATGAAATTTACATAAATTTTCCTATTTTCAAACTGAATTATCAGATTTTAAAGTACACAAACAGTATACAAGCAACAAACAGTTAGTACAATACAGCAAACCAGGTCTTTGTACTTTCCTTCGATTTTACCCAAATACCCACCAACTGTGCGGAAATAATAACCATTTAGAAAAACATATTCAAAGACAAAAAAACCACATAAATTATTAACACACATGACACCCAGTTAAAGCAGCACCGAGCTTATTACAGTATTTATTGTTATTTACAGCTGTTTTATTTCATTTCATGCGATTTATGCCGTTGTATAATTGAAAAACAATTTTATACCTCCCATTCCATTCACATACAATCAAGTAAACGAGTTCCAAATATTCAATGCGCAATTAACATAAATTTTCATTTTACAAAACTTCAACTTCAATTTCTATTTCATATAAAAAAAACAAAAACAACTGATTAAATTTTGCGGTTTCGAGAACTCAAAACGAAACATTCTGATTCGAAAAGAGTGAGTGTGGGTTTCGGTTCCCACCCTATGGCATAAATTAACGTGATTTTGATTTATAACGTAATTTAACAACAAGACCAAAGTTAGAAAAATGGGTAATAAGAAAAATAAAAGGAGGATTTATCGTCGATGAGTTTTTTTTTTTTTGTTTCTTGACTTATTTTAGTTGTAATAGAGTTAAATTGATGGGTGTTGGGTGAGCATAGCGTGCAAAAGAGGGAAAAGAAGCACGTGGGCGATTAGTGGCAGGTGGGATGATAATGGAGTCGCTGCTGCAACGCTTGATGTGGGTCTGGAGGGTAGAGAAAGACTAACATTTGATCCGATACCAATTTTCGTCTATTGTCGATCATTTGAAATGGTAAACATGGATAAATAAATAGAAAAAGGAGATGGATGGATGGATGGATGGAAAAAATGTGTAATTTGTTAAATGTGTGGTATATATGAGGAAATTGACAAATTGTTTGGTTGTTTGGTGTTTGTTGATGTTTTTTTTTTGTTTGGTATCAATAAAGGACTAATTGATTGTTTGTTTGTTTTTTTTTTTCTTAGGTCCAGACACACCTGCGTTCCTACTTCAACCCTTTCGCAAACCTAAACGGATTCGGACAGCGTTTTCTCCGTCTCAACTACTCAAATTGGAACACGCGTTCGAAAAAAATCATTATGTGGTCGGTGCTGAGAGGAAGCATTTGGCACAGAGTTTAAGTCTCACTGAAACACAGGTAAATTGAAAATTATTATAATTAATAATAAAATTTGGGGTTTTTTAATGAATTTCTGCAAAAATTTCATCGCTTATACTTAAAAAACGTCAATTAATTTACTGAAATTTCGTCTTAAGTGTCAAAAATTGCTTAAAGTTTTGCCCAAATCGTAATTTTACATCGGAAATTTCACACAAATTTCATTTAGAGATCAAAAACCGTTTGAATTTTTGTCCAAAGTTTGCCTAACTCCAATTTTACATCGGAAATTTCACACAATTGTCACCAATAAATCAAAATTCGCAATTTTTTATCGATAAATTCCCATAAATTTCACCAAAACTTCAAAAATCGCATTCAGTTTTCTGTAAATCGCAAATGTACATGAAAATTTGTTCCAAATTTTGCCTAAATTGCAAGTTAACATCGCAAAATTTTTCCTTAATTTCACCAAAACTTCAAAAATCGCATTCAGTTTTCTGTAAATCGCAAATGTACATGAAAATTTGGTCCAAATTTTGCCTAAATTGCAAGTTAACATCGCAAAATTTTTCCTTAATTTCACCAAAACTTCAAAAATCGCATAAATTTTCCTATAGATCGCAACTTAACGTCGAAATTGTGTACAAATTTAGCCGAAATCACAATTGTACATCTCAAAATTTCCCCTAAATTTCACCAAAACTTCAAAAATCGCATAAATTTTCCTACAAATCGCAACTTAACGTCAAACTTGTGTACAAATTTTCCCTAAATCGCAATTGTACATCCCAAAATTCCACACAAATTTCACCAAAACTTCAAAAACCGCATAAATTTCCCTACAAGTCGCAATTATCCATAAAAATCAGGCATAAATTACCGTACCGTAAATTTAAAATTTTCCACACAAATTTAGCGTGAAATACAACAAGGGAGAGTCTTTTCGAGACGGTTTGAGTGATAGGGGGTGCCCCGAATAACATGGCACTTTCGGACACACTTGACCGATGCCTTTATACATTGCCTTTCCGGTCAGCGTCAGTGAGCCGACCCATCTTTGTAGTTTTCCGTTTTCTATCCATTACGTTGTGAGAAAGGCAGTTTTGACTGGCTTTTAAAACCAGAGGTTTGTTTCCATTGTATTATTACGATGCAATATTGGGGTTGATTGGCGCTTACGTCACAATGGTGGGTTGCTTATCTCCCCTTCGGTCGACCTGTATGGCCTCATCTCCAGCCTCAAAATGGTTTTGGGATTGTGTGGGTGTGTGGCGTTCATTTATCTCTGGCTACGAGGGTGCCCACAATTGAAATGTAATTGAACGCTTTCCGTGTTTTGTGCCCGCTTTATCACGTCTACGCACACACGGAAAAAGAAAAACTACGGCCATGTTTGTTTTTACTAGTTCCATATCGCAATACCAAATCTTCTTATAAATTTATGGTCGATAAAAAAAAAAATCCGTAAAAAATTATTTTCTCGTAAATTCTCTTTCCGTTTAATTTTTTTACCCCATAATTTTTTACGTAAAATATTTCCCGTAATTTTTTTTCCGTAATTTAGTTTTCTCCCATAAAATTTTTAAGTGCAATTTCTCTTTTAGTAAATTATCTCTTCGTAAATTTTTTTCTTCCTGAACTTTTATCGTTATAATTTACTTTCTGGTAATTTTTCTTTAGGTACGTAAACTTTTTTTCCCGTAAATTTTTAAAGTTTAATTTCTTTATTAGTAAATTTTCTCTCCGTAAAAATTTTTCTGCTGTAACTTTTACCGTTATAAATTACTTTACAGTAATTTTTCTTTACGTAAATTTTTTTTACCGTAAATATTTTTCTCCTGTAAATTTTACCGCTATAATTTACATTCTGGTAATTTTTTTTGTGTAAAATTTTGTCCTTCTAAAAATTTTTCAGATCCCATACATTTTTTTTCCCGTAAAAGATTTTTCCCCTTACTTTTTATCCGGTAAAATTTATTCCCCTCAATATTTCCTCCGTTAATTTTTTTTCCCATAAATTTTTTCCCCTCCGTAAATTTTTTTTCTCCCGTAACTATAATTTATTTTCCGGTAAATTTTCTTTACGTAAAATTTTTCCTTTAATTTTTTCCGGTAAAATTTATTCCCCTCAATATTTTCTCCGCAAAACTTTTCTTCCCGAAATTTTACATATTTCTCATAAAAAATCCTCACGTAAAATCTCAACCCCACATTTTTTCCACCTCTCATAAAAAAATATTTTCCAAATTTTTTATCCTCCGTAAAACTTTTATTACAATTTTTTATCGTATTAATAACCCTTTTGCCTCGTTCTCACGGTGTAAATAATTCTTCTAGTTATTGCCACCCACTAGGTGGCATAATGGTCACTTTGGAGTGTCAAATATACATGAATTTCTTATTAGGCTTGTAATTCAGATAAGGCAAGCCTTGGGATAGCCGTATTTATGTATTTCACTTCAACTTCTCCGTTAAAAAGTGCGGTTGGCGCAACGGCCGTTGCGCACTCGAGTCACGTTGCAACGCCACTTGTCAGTCATCATTAAGTGTAATATACTGCATTCTCTGATGATGGTTCGAGTGTGGTGCGGAATAATTAACACGTCCTCTCTCTCACACACACAACCAAGGGACGACGTCCATTCGAAACTCGCAGGTGACGGAGACCCGCCCCAAAACAAAAACTCACATCATTTTTTATTCATAAATTTCAAATTTCGCCGCGCCATGGCGTGTTGCGATCCGCTTCATAGTTGAAATTCAGATATCAAGACGTGACAGCAACGTAATCTCAGCAGGGTGGACGTGAGACGATGGCCTGTTTAGAACGGCGAGGCAATGGGGGTGCTGCTTATTAGTGAAATTGTCCACTGCGAAAAATGATCTCGTCACCTGCTGGGTCTGGGTTGGGCGTTGTCGTTTTAAATCCCGATTCCCGAAGCCCCAAAATGCCCGAAAGGTTGAAACCAACTCTTAATTCACGTCGTTTGCGACTTGGGACTCGCGAAAAGCGAGTGAGTGAGTCGTTACTTATACTCACACACATACACACACGGGGTTTATGTTGGTTTTAAAAGTTGGGGTGGGATGATACACTGCCTCACATTAACCGAAGTGCCGCACCTTGCATTTTTTCCTCCCAACCTTCTCACCTGGACTGTCCAGGTGGATTTTGTTGCACAATAAAAATAAGGAACGACGGTTTTGCTTGTTTATTTAACGCCAATAGCGTTTGTTTTACACAATTAAAAAGGAGATCGTAAATTTTCTCGCTGTACAAACATGAAATAAAATTAAATTAATAATATAATAATAATAAAATATAAATAAATTTTTTTTTAAGATTTTATTTATTTACCAAGGCTTAAAGGGTTAATTAAGTTGTGATGCGGGAAAGTTAGAAAGAAAGTTTTTTTGGGTGGTACAGATGGTAAAAATATAAATGTCGCGGATATTTTACACGTGGCTGGACATTGGTCACTGCCATTATAATATTTTAAAATTTGCTTAAAATTTTGCCTAAATCGCATTTTATGTCGGAAAGTTCACATAAATTTCACTAAAACTTCAAAAATCGAATAAATTTTGCCCAAATCACAAATTTACATCGAAAAATTTCACCAAACCTTCAAAAGATCGCATAAAATTTTCTATAATTGCAATTTTACATGAAATTTAGGCACAAATTCTATAATTTTTTTTTAAAGTTTAAAGGGTTAATTAAGTTGTGCGGGAAAGTTATACAAACTTTTTGTGTGTAAAAAAAATAAATATCGCGAATATTTCACACGTGGTGGACATATTGGTCATTCCCATTACAATATTTTAAAATTTGCTTAAAATTTAGCCTAAATCGCATTTTTACATCGGAAAGTTTACACAAATCGCATACAATCTTCTATAAATCGCAATGTTACAAGACAGTTTGGCACAAATTTTGCCCAAATCGCAAATCTACATCGAAAAATTTCACCAAACCTTCAAAAAATCGCACAAAATTTTCTATAATCGCAATTTTACATGAAAATTGGGCACAAATTGAAGGAAATTCAAAATTTTCTAAAATTTCAAAAATAATAAATAATTTTTTTCCAAAGTTTAAAGGGTTAATTAAGTTATGCGGGAAAGTTACACAAACTTTTTATGTGTAAAAAAAATAAATGTCGCGAATATTTCACACGTGGTGGACATATTGGTCACTCCCATTACAATATTTTAAAATTTGCTTAAAATTTAGCCTAAAAACACAAATCGCATAAAATTTTCTATAAATCGCAATGCTACAAGACAATTTGGCACAAATTTTGACCAAATCGCAAATTTACATCAAAAAATTTCACACAAATTTTCTATAATCGCAATTTTACATGAAAATGGGCACAAATTCTAAAATTTTTAAAAATTAAATAATTTGTTTTCAAAGTTTAAAGGGTTAATTAAGTTATGCGGGAAAGTTACACAAACTTTTTATGCGTAAAAAAAATAAATGTCGCGAATATTTCACACGTGGCTGGCCATTGGTCACCCCCATTGCACGCCCGGTGGACTTTCTTTACAATATTTTCGCAATTTTCCCCCCTTTTTTTCCCTTTTACCCATTTTCCCCATTTTCCCCATTTTCTCCTTTTTTCCAATGCAAGAAATTCAAATTTCCTGCTTGCGCCGAGTTTCCGGACAAGCAAGTTCGGTTTCCATGGAAACTCCGGCTCCTTTGCCTCCCTCTTTTTGCTTTATGTATGTGCCGTTTATGCTGAATTGAAGACGTCATTTTAGCATTTTTAAATTTCAAAATAGGTCGCTTTCAAAGTCACTTCCTCCCGATTTTTTTTCCTTTCTATTCTTTTTATATCATCTAAATGTTGTGTTTGTGGGATTCGGGGATGTGGCTCCGTTTGGCCATTGCTCATAACAGGCCGCCCTGGTGACAGCAGCGGGCAAAAAGAACGAAGTCCTTGTGGATGCGAGTGAAAGATGTTTTCAGATGCAACGATTACGAGGGAGAAAAAGCGAGTGAAAAACAAACTGTTTGAATGCTGTTTTTCGAATACGGCCCCGGGGAGTTTTATGTGGCGTAGGAACACTATCTTGACAGTGACAGATAGGCCTGGCTACTAGTAATGAGACGAATTGTGTGATAAATTAAAAAAATTTACCGTTTTTTAAAACAAAAGAAAAATGTGGATTGGATGGATTATATAACAACTGAGTTGTTTCTCCTTTGTTATGTAGTTTGCGGTTTTTCAGGTTTGGATTTGTTTTTTTTTCTCAGGGTTAAATGTTGGAATTATAGTGGAACTGTGGAACTGTGGAATGGAATATAAAGAATGATATGTGTAGTAAAAATGATTTGTAAACGTTATGTTTATAATTTATGGTTTGGTGAAGAGTGGGAAAATGAATTTTTGCAGAAAGTTTTGGTTTTTTTATTAAAATTTATCAATTTTTGATTTTTTGATTCAAATTTCATCAAGTTTTCACAATTTTTGATTTTTTGATTCAAATTTCATAAAATTTTCAACAATTTTTGATTTTTTGATTAAATTTTCAACAATTTTTGATTTTTTCATTAATTTTCAACAATTTTTGATTTTTTCATTAAATTTTCAACAATTTTTGATTTTTTCATTAAAATTTCAACAATTTTTGATTTTTTTCATTAATTTTTCAACAATTTTTGATTTTTTCATGAAATTTTCAACAATTTTTGATTTTTTGATTTAAATTTCAAGGAATTTCCATCAAATTTTCAACATTTTTTGATTTTTTGATTTAAATTTCAAGGAATTTCCATCAAATTTTCAACAATTTTTGATTTAAATTTCATCAAATTTTCAACAATTTTTGATTTTTGATTCAAATTTTAACAATTTTTGATTTTTTGATTAAAATTTCATCAAATTTTCATCAAATTTTCAACAATTTTTGAATTTTTCATTAAATTTTCAACAATTTTGATTTTTTTATTAAAATTCCACCAACTTACCAAATTTTCTTCTTTCTAGGTGAAAGTCTGGTTCCAAAATCGTAGAACGAAGCACAAACGGTTAAAGCAAGAAGAAGAACAAACTCAAAGTTCACCTCCATCACCGAAAAAAAAGGGGACTCATCACTTGAATAAATGGAAAATGGAGACACTTCAACCGGAATTAACATCCAGTAATAACAACAACAACAGTAATAACAGCGAAGAAAGAATGTCTTCCTAATTTCAACTTTCCAAAACCCATAAAAAAATGTATAAAAACATACAAAAAAAAAAAAAACTATATAAGTGGTGGATTTCCATGTAAAGATACTGTGCCGTGAGTTCTTCAGTGTTCGTCTGTAAATAGTTTCTCCAATCGCTCGCCATTTTGGATGAAAGAAAACAAAAAAACATTTTCGACATAGAAAATTAAAAAATAATTAAAAAAACAAAAATAACAAAAAAATATAAAAAAAACTTAGAAAAATTTTGTCGGGTGCCAAAAATGACTCCAACCAGGACTTGGTATGTGGAACTCGGTGTGCGCATGCCCAAATCGTCGTAGTTCTTGTTTATTGTTTGTCCAAAGATGCGTGAACTGCCATAATTGATTGTAATTATAATTATTATTATAAAAAAATGAAAAAGAATAAATGTCGACATTTTTTTTCGTTTCTTGTACGTAAGAGGAGATTTCGTTTATTGGTTTTTGCGACGTTGTGGAAGATGTAGCAGGAAATTGAGGAGTAATGTCCACGAAAGGGGGCAGTTTGGTACATATCATCTTTGTGCTATGGGTTGTCATGCCAACAGATGTTAGATGCGTTCTGCTCAGACCATGTATGAATAATAAATGGGCAAGCAGGTGGTTCCTCGAGGGGACGGTGTGATTTTTCTCTCAATTAATTCGCTCGGTTGACGCTATTAAGTGTTGGCGAGGGAGGGTGTATCAAATACAATGACGCTAATGTCGAGTGTCAACAATGAGTTTGGCCCGATGGCAGGAGCAGCGCGTTCGCTGCTCGTTGCTCGTCGATGTGCTTGCTCTCGCCCCTCCCTCGCTTGAGTGAGAACAAATATTTTCTTAGGCTTATTGAAGAAGCAGATCCAGTTACCATGTGCCATTTTCCCCTCCACCTTCGTCTTTTGTTGTCACTGGATTTTCACTTTTCAATAATAATCATTTTTAAAATTATTAACCTTAAAATAACCGTTATTTTTGTGTCCGTGTAAATATTTTCTTTATTTCTTTTGTGGTTAGACGTAATTAAAGCAGAAGAATTTAGAATAGAATAGAATAGAATAGAAAAGAATGCAAATTGCCATTTCTCTGTAACAATAGCAACTATTTCTTAGATAATGCAGTAACAGTTGCAATAATGCATCTAAAAATTGTGCCAAATTCAAATGCCAATTCAGGCAGAGACTCCGATGATGCAAATACACTACCGCACTGTATATATAACCTTTATTTTTGCATCGATGTAAATATTCTTTATTTCTTTCTTGGTTAGATTAGATGTATAGGCTGCATATGGCTAGACTATATACTACTCTGTAAAAACATTAGTGTTAATTTAATACTTTCGTAACATTACCGTAGTTGGTGTTAATTCTGTAACTACACTAGTTAGTATTATTTTTATGTTATTTTTAACAGTCGTGTTACTGTAATATAAATTTATCACCAATAACAGTTAACTTAACATCAATTGTGTTAATATAAATTTAACACTAGCTTGGTGTTACCGTATTTGCTCGGAGTTTAATACTTTGTCGTGTTAATAACAAATTAACACTAGAGTACCTAGTGTTAAAATTTAACACTAATGTTTTTTACAGTGGCTGGAGACATTCTAAGCCTCTGGTTAGTTGTAATTAAATCAAGAATTTAGAATAGAATAGAAAAGTATGCAACTGCCATTTCCATGCAGCAACAGAAGTAGGCTTCCTAACAATGGCCTCGTAAAAGACCATGGCAACTGTTTCTTAGGTAATGTAGTAACAATTGCAATAATGCATTTAAAATTGTGCCAAATTCAAATGCCAATTCAGCCAGAGACCCCTGTGGTGCAAATACACATGCTTAAATGTTGCTGTTTAGATAAATGCAGTTATAATTGATAAATGTAAAAAATTCCATAAATTGTGTCGATGATGAGATCACAAGTGCAAGGGTTGTCGGATTGTTGCGTAAGAAATTCGATATTAGTGGATTTGGGTCAAATGAATGACTAATGCTAAAAAAAATTCATTTTATAAACAATTTCGAAACCTATACGGTATATTCATCTTGCCAAATTTTCAACGTTTAACTCAACCGTTTACGCTAATTGCCCTTAAATACACGGAATTTTTTATCAACATCATATGATATCATATGATTCGAGTCTATAATAACGATAAACAACGTTTTATTTCTTTTATATTCTTCCATCAGTGTCATTAGGAAACATTTTCCTTCATATTTACCCTGTGATTAGTCCGTGACATAATAGATGCGGGTTCTTTGAATTTCACATCA
>JAQFZO010002117.1:0-13120 GCA_034695885.1 Geophilus flavus
AAATATGAGGCCTGCTGTTCGTTTGGGAAAAGACGCCCAATGAAACTAAAGAACCCAGGCCAAAAAGGAAAAGCCGAAAAAGGTGAAAATTGGCATACCAAATTTTTAATTTTTCCCTCCTTGCCATAAATAGGTTCGTATCGGAATTCCTTATTTCTAGCTCGGCTTTGCATAGTGTTGTGGTCACGGTGGTTGTGTTGTCGTCGTCTGTATTGAATAAATTAACAGGATGGCGAAATGCGTCAGTTTCAAACCATCGCATAATTTGGTTCGTACCGGGTTTTCGGAGATACCCAACCGCGACACGTCGATAAAAAAGATAAACGAGTGGAGAAACATTCGAAACGAACACGGGATTCGTCGAGCAGCGAAACTGACGAAACGGAGAAAGTGAAAAATGCACTGGTTGCGAAAGAAGAAAGAAAAAAACAAAGAATTGATGAAAAGCGATGGAAACCGCTGAGGAAAAAAGAATGCAAAGATTATTGAAAAGAGAATGAATGGGATGGGATAAAGACTACATGCATTACACCAACACGGACAACCCGTTCGGCGACGCAAATTTACTCGAGACGTTCGTTTGGACGAAAAAAATGGAAAAAGAAGGTTTAACTAACGTTCAACAGGACGAGATCGAACTACAAAATAAAATGAAACAAGAGGAAAACCGCGTGGAATTGGAAAAAGTGAAAAAAAGACGATTGGAAAGAGAACAGGAACGAGCGAGACGCGACGACGAATTGCAACAACTCCAAAGACTTAAAGAAGCCGCGCAATTTAAAGAGTGGGAAAAACAAGAAGATATTTTCCATTTACAACAAGCCAGATTGAGGTGAGTATTTTATTTTATTTAAACAACCTGTTTCAAATCGATTTTTTTTTTTAATTTTTTTAATTTTTTATTAGATCGAAAATTCGTATTCAAGATGGAAGGGCGAAACCGATCGATTTACTGGCGAAATACGTGAGCACCGAGGACGAGGATTTGGCGGTTGAAATGCACGAACCTTACATGTACTTGAACGGACTCACGATCAACGATTTGGAAGATTTACTCGAGGACATCAAAGTGTACATCGAGCTCGAAAAAGGGAAAAATCTGGATTACTGGACCGACATCACGGTGATCGTCGAGGACGAACTCAACAAACTTCGAAAGATGGACGCGAATTCGAGGGATCATTACGGACACCGACGAGAGGGAATCCACTCGGCCGTCGGAACGGACGTGGCGACGGTGTTCAAGGGCAAAACGCATAAACAACTGATCGCTTTACACGATCAAATCACCAAGAAAATCCACAGCGGCGAGGAAGGCGTCGACATCGGGTACTGGGAATCGCTTTTATCGCAGTTGAAAGCTCACGTGGCCAGAGCCAAACTGCGCGATCGACATCAGGAAAACCTTCGCATGAAATTGTTTCAATTGAAGAGAGAACAGGGAGTCGAAAGCGAACCGCTCTTCCCGGCATCGTTGAGCGAGGAAGGAGGCGACGACAGAAGATCGCCCATTCCCATTGCCGGACCCTCGTTTCAACTGCCGGCACCGCTCAGAGTGAAAATGGAAGTGGAAAGCGAAGAAGAGTCGACGAAAGACGATGAACCGACCGGTGCCGAGGACGAAGAAGAGACCGAACCGGGCGCTCCGAGCGCCGACGATCTCGTTCAGATGTGCATCAACGATTACGAAGCAGGAAATTACAGTCCCCGATTGATTTCCCAGGACTTGTTGGAACCCGGCACGTTGCTCGCCGATCCGTTTGACGACGCGAAACGGTTGGAATTCGCCCGGCGTCAACTGATCGGAACCGGGTGCGTGCAAACGGCGCTCACGACCGAGGAACGGGCGTTCGAAAGGGAGGCGCAGAAAGGAATGGACGACGACGAGGCCATGTTTTCCGTGGAAGCGGCGCTCGATCAGAAAACGTATCTGTGGTCGGATAAATATCGGCCGCGTAAACCGAGATATTTCAATCGTGTGCACACGGGGTTCGAGTGGAACAAATACAATCAGACGCATTATGACATGGATAATCCGCCGCCGAAAATTGTGCAGGGTTACAAGTTGAATATTTTTTATCCCGATTTGATCGATAAAACCATCACGCCCGAATACATGCTCATTCTGTGTAACGACAACAAGGATTTTGCCATTTTGAGATTTCATGCCGGACCGCCTTACGAGGACATTGCCTTCAAAATCGTCAACAGGGAGTGGGAATATTCGTATAAGAGGGGATTTCGTTGTCAGTTTCATAATAATATTTTTCAATTGTGGTTTCATTTTAAGAGATATCGATACAGACGATGAGTCGTTTTTTTTTTCTTTATTTAAATAAACGTCAATACAAAATTGTTTTTGAAAATATTATTTGATTCTTATTTACAACATTAATTAAGAAAAATGGAAAATTAAATAAAATTTTACTTGTATATAATACTTTCTAATATTTTGAATATTTATTTATTTATTTATTTATTTATTTATTAGTGATGGGCGAGTTAAAACATCCTTGCCCTGCACGCACAACTGAGTCTAGACACTGCTGCCACGGGGTGAGAAAACTAAGTAACTCACTTTTGTGCAATTACTCCCAGGTTCGGCGCTTGTGCTGTCGGATTAATAAAATGGCTGCTTCCTTGATGCATGTCGTCCGTTCCGTTCTTCGCAAGCACTCGACTTTATGCCTCCTCAAACACAACCAAGTATGCATAAGGCTTTTGTTGACAGTTTAGTAATACTTTGGCTAATTTTATAAATCATTAAACAGAATGCACAGCCGACGGCACTGTGGTCGTCTCCCAAATATTTTTCCGACGTCAAAAAAGTCGCCGTAGAAACGCCAGATTCCAACGAAGTAGAAGACCCGGGAAACGGTAACGGTGACGAGATTAAAGATGACGATCCCAAGAAAGCGGTGAGAAAGGTCGTTCCCGTAGAAACGAGTTTGCGGTATATGGATAGTAGCGGTAAATAAATAAATAACAATCGAAAATTTGGACGGTAAATTAATCGACCGTAATTTTTTTTAACAGCTTACACGGAAACATACGGCAACGAACCTGTGTGGAAACAATACCGACGTAATTTCAAAGGATCGCGGGCACCAAAAACGACACGAAAAACTTGCATTGTAATTTATTTCGTTTTTAAACATTATGTAATAAAATTAATAGAATGATATTCGAGTAGAGAGGAGGAGTCATCGCCACTGGGAACCCGTGTCCGATATGTAGGGACGAATATTTGGTGCCGGATGACACGGTAAAAACATGAGGAATTTAGTTTGCGAAGTAATTTTTTAAAAATATTTTTCGTTTGTGTTGTAGAACGTAAAATTAATCTCGCAATTCATTTGCCCGGTCACGGGCAAAGTGTTGGAAGCGAACAAAACCGGTAGGTAAATTTTTCGCAAGGATTCCTTTGTGATTTTAATTTGAGATGTTTTTTTCAGGAGTGTGTCGGAAGCAACAAGTTCAAATCGGGTCGCCATCATGAAAGCCATGGACAAAAGAGAGTTTTTTATTTCTACTTTCTGTACGACGAATGATTTTAATCGATAAATTTTACATTTTCAGGTTATTTGACATTCGAAGTACCACATAGAATCTATAATTATGAAGAATATTATCCAAAAGATTTTAAAAAATCGAAGAAAGTCAACGAATGAAATTTACGTGTACAGTAGTTCGATAGTAGGAATTATAAAAAATGCAAGAATTTGTAAGTCAAAACGTTTCCTATTTTTATTTCGTAAGAATCATCGCATCCGAACGAGGAATTGACAAAACTCCCGTTCGCGTGCGCCACCTGGTGTCGTTATCAAGTCACAAACGATGCGTGTTTTCGAGTCCGGTGGTTTCTCGATCCCTGAAATTTAAAAATAAATCTGCTGGGGAAAAAAACGTAAAGTTTTTGATTTCACGGAACTCGATTTTAAGTGTCAAGGCTGAATAAAGCGACATTTGGTTACACGTTTTATATAACTCACAAAAAAAATTAGTAAATGAAATGGAAATATTCGTTGTCATTTACTCATTTATCACAGTTCAGAAGGCCCAATCGATCACCACACGGGAAACTCATTTCATTCTCACAAAACAAAAACAAAAAAAACAGACACTTATTTATTCAAGGTAAAAGTTCAAGGTGAAACTCATTCGTTCAACCTTCTATTAGTAGACGCAACGAGCGATTCGAATTTCTCCTTGTTTACTAACAACTCACACTTCAACCCTTCGTTTCCTATTAAATCGTCATCGTAAATCGGATCCAGATAACAAAAGATTAAGTAATCGATTCGGACACCCACGCACAAAAATAGAAAAAAAAAAAGTAAACCGGTGTCGAATTGAATCGGTGGAATTGAATTTTCGACGCATTTCATTCCGATTCGTGCCACGTGTCATTTTAAACCCCATCGGCACACGATCGACGTTTGAATGGACGAAGGCGGATCCACGGGTGCAGTTATACGATACAATACAATACTAGAAAAGAAAGAAAGGGAAAGAAAAAAAAGGATTTTGACTCGGATCTCATTAGTATTCGCGGGAAACGTTCGGGAATCGTGTTTTGTCTGCCGGGGCTCCCGAAAGGGAACGTATTTGACACACATCAGACGGGAAACATGGAAGTCGACGCGGGTTTCGATGGATAAAGGGTTTAATTAATTAAATTCGAGTCGTCGTGACTCGAATTTATTTATTCGTCTCTTTCCTTCCGAGAAAACGGTGCGAGGCGAACACGGTCAAAGGATTCGAACGTTGTAACTTGTAAATGAAAAGAAAATTTATTCTTATTAAGATAATAAATAAAAAAGTTGTCAAGGGGTTATCGCGCAGCTGCGTTTCAACCCCGATAGTTTTTTTTTTTTTTTTTTTTTAATTAGGGTTGTACATAATTACCAAGTTTTTAAAGTTGGTCATATCGTTGCTTAATCGATTGCGCAGTTACGTAAGTTTTGTGGAATCGATTACACACGAGTCTTTTGCAATTTTATCGACATTTTTGTTTATTTTGTCGATAGATGGATGAAAAATTGTTATTTTGTATTTATTTTTATTTTTGGGGTTGGGCCCAGAGGGATTTAGTGTCGCAAATATTTGATTTAGCCCTTCGAACTTTAGTTGAGGCCACATCCGATTACGATAAGAAGAGGAACGTCAGATTTTCCTTGACTGACTTTTTACGTTTTTATTTTATTCGTCGTCTCCTTGGGTGAGGAAATGAACTGCGCCACAGTCGAGTCAGCTGGCGAGCAGATGCCGAACGCTCGTTGGTCGGTTCGTGGATCCTCGTACCACGGAACGCGAGTCGTTTCCACTCCAGTCGGAATACGTCGTCGGGTTAATCTAAAAAGCAAACAAAACACTCGATTCGATTGTGTTTTCATTCGGTTTGTGTTTGGTGAAGAAGAAAAAAAAAATCAAAAGTGGAACGAAACAGGTTGCACGAAGGTTTTTCCTCCATCTTTGGCGTCTCGACCGCGTCTGGTGGTCGGTGGGTGGACCCGTCGATACCCCGGTGAAACTCGGCTTGTCCGGTTTCGCTCGGATGGGATTAAATCGAAGATTTGTTGGTAAATAATTTTTTTTTTTTTAATTTTATTTTTAGTTCGGGATTTATGGGATTTGTTCGTGGCGTGATTCGGCGACCCGATTAAAGCGGTTTAATTTTGATGTCTTTATTTTAATTAAATTATTCAGCTATTCTTGGTATGTGGCGTATAAAATGGAAATGAATTCACTTGAACTTTGTCGACGAGTCGATTCTTTTATTTTTTTAAATTCAAAAAATCTCTCGTCGAGGTCCATCACTTGTTTTTGTAACTCGAGATGAGTTTGATTAACCCGACTCGACTCACCCCAAACCCGAATAAGCCGCTAACTACATTCCCGTCCCTTTTTTTCACCATTTTTTTACATCATCGTGAATTTATTTCCGCATGTCTATGGGGTGTGGGTGTCGATAAATTTCATCCCCAAATGCAAATTTCTTTTTTTTCCCACTCAAAAAATGCAATTTAAGTTTTGTTTTTGATGTTTAATTTTTTCTCTCTCTTAGAGAATCGTCTGTTGCTTGATAATGGCCTCATTTGCACGAAGATTCGGGTGAAAAAAGGTGAGGGGAAATAGTGAAATAGGCGTGCAGCAGCAAAGCCACGTGTTTTTCACGACTCGATTCGATTTTGTTTATCCAGCGGCCACAGGTGGTGATGAGAAAAACTTTTCCTCTTTTATTTTTGTTTGTTCGGAAGAAGAGGAATGTTTGTTAAATGTTTAATTGTATCTCGAGGTCTGTAAAAGGCCACGAGGACAGGAAATGAGTCATTAACAAGCAAAAGACAAGGAGAGAAAAATGATTGTGTTGGGAACCCATCGTAGACGAAGGGCAATAAAAATGCTTCCGATTAAAAAGAAGGGGGAAAAAATTACTGTTAATATCATAATATGACTAAATGAAGCTGAGGAAATTTTTCCCAGTGCATGAATCACATCCCACGTCCATCTTTGGTCTGAGGAAAAAGAAAAGGAAGAACTAGAATTAAAAATTTAGTCACACGAGAAAATATTGCGATATAGTGAACGGTTTGCTAGAAAATTGACACCAGGGCTCTCTAAGCTCTTGGAATTAAGAAGTGGATTTTCGAACCATTGTGTCGAAATAAGCCACTCACTGTTAATACCACGATTTGATGTCACTCTGGGTGCGACCCCTGGTGTCGAACCCGCAAACAATGAAGGGTGGTTGTTTTTTTTTTTGGGAGTTTGGTGGGGCGTCATCCCTTTTTTATATTTTTTTTTGTGGTTAACGTCCTCGTGTTTGATAAAAGTAGGTCTCTCCATTGGAGGTTTTGTGTCATCGTTTTTGATCGACAGTGAAATTCCTCGGGCCGTTTATGGATGGAATTCGATTGAGGTTTAAATTCGAAATGGGAAATTGATGAATGAAAGCAGCTGCGGTTTAATTTCGACTCGTTAAAGGACTTTGACATGTACGACGAATTATTCTCGGTTCTTTTATCTGGTCTTGACATTCTACATGGTGATAATAAAGTCATTACAATTTTTTTTTCCTTTTCCTCTTTTTACAAAAACCGAACTAAAAAAAATTGTTTACATAAACAAAGAATAAAACTTTGCCCGAGACAAACGAGGCGAGTAAAAGTTTTATTTTTGTAAACAAAAATGGCCGTTTCGATGGGTGGGTTTTGCACAGTACCGTTCCGGCGTTCCCCACTTGTTTATTGCTTCTTTAACCCCCATCCCTTTTTTTTTCAAACATTTTTTTACATTGCAGACGCCTCTGAACTCGACTTTTCTTATCTGTCCACTTAGAACGGAATCCATCCATCCATCCCTCGATTTCTTTTTATTTTATTTGTGGTTTTAGTTTTTGTGAAGGTGACTCGTAATTGGCCTTTTTACAAGCCAAGTTAAGTCGATTCGAAAACAGCGAGCGAACAAGAGATAAAAGTGGAAAGCCACTCTCGGGAATCTTTAGCCCCATTTTTCACTTTCACCCCTCGGCATCTCGTTCGCGACCCCTCCCCTCTCGCCTCCACCACTCACCACCCCTCGTGCGGCGCTCCAGCTGCGATGAATGAAAATAATCACGGTGTCACGTGATCCAATTTCCAGTAACTCAAATAGAAATATTTTTTTCTTCCCCAAAAAAAATATATTTCCCCTTCTAATCCGCCCCCGCAAGTGCGCAATTCATCCGTGTGGGAAAAACGGCCATTTTGAATTTCTTAATACGATAAGTACTGGCGGTTTAATCAAATAATTATCGGTTTGTAAATATTTTTTTCTACTCATTGCTGGGAAATTTTTTTTTTTATGGCAATTAAAAAAAATTATTTCGCGTCCTTTGCAATTGCCGCCATTTTTTTTAAATTTTTTTTTGTCTTACGTCAATAATTTTTACGCGTGCTTGAGTAGATAAGATGAAATTAACTTTTATCGCGTGGAATCGATCAAGCCAGCCTAATGTTTTTATTCTCGCTTAAATTTTCATCACGCACTGTTTTTTCTTTTAAGTAAAACCAACCTTAAGGTGCAAACCGCAATTTTTTTTTTAAAAGAAATTTTTTTAATTTTCTAACTCGTTGAACTTTCACTATTTGTGTTAATTCGTTTTTTTTTTTTTTATCTATCCTCGAAGCTATGAGCAACCTACTATGGATTTGTGTCACCTAAAGTTGAAAGTGGGAAACAACATTTGGTTCGTAGTATTAGTTCTTGTCATGCCACCATGTGCGAAAAGAAACAAACGTCGACTTTAAAACGACTCCAAGATGACCCTTATATGGAATTGGAACTTTACCTTCAAAAAACAGAGGTAAAAATTAATTAGATCGTGACCTTGGCACTATCGATGCACGCATCTGTTTTAAAAAGAGTTTCAAGGACGAGTTTCGTTGATTTTCTTCGATTTTTCCTCATTGCAAATTAACTCCGTGACTCATTTTTACTTTTTATATTTATATTTTTTCTCTTCACTCATAAACAAAGAATGAAATCGGACGAATATTTGAAGACGCGGCTCCTCCGACCAAGGCGAACCGACACGTGACTGGAATGGCGAGTAGTGGCAGTGGCAAGAGTGATGTCATCCTCTCTCGTCGTACGACTCGTACCACTCGGAAGGAACCCAGTAGGGGTGTCAAAGTGTTGGCGCAGCTCGAGGCGCTTTTGCACGGTTTGTCTCGCTCTCACATGGACACGGAGACGCTCTCGGAAGGCCAGAACACTCCCGCCTTCGAGCCTCCACCGCCGACCACGCACCGGAGGAGGGTCGCCACGCCCCCCGTGGCGGTCAAAGTGGTGGCGGTGGACTCGAGGATTCCACTCGAAAAGGATTTTTCACGGTTTGGGGAAATGTCGGTTTCCTTGGATGGAAGAAACGTGTGGGGAAAAAAGGATTACGACACACATGATGACCACGAGGCGCAGCAGGCGGCCGATATCGACGCGTTGTCGGCGTGGGTGGAAAACCTCGTGGACGAAATGAACAGCATCGGTGACGAAGAGAAAGTCAAGGACAGGAAAAGGGAGAAACTCGTGCACTGGTTGTTGAGCGATTTGCGCGATTCCGACGTGGCGAATTGCATCGCACGACTGCAGAGGACCAACGGATCCACCAGTTCCGATTCGGAAGTGTTCGAAGACGCACCCGGATGTGGTTTTGCCATGGAATGTGATGGGAGTGTGACGACGGTGGGGAATGGAGAGAAAAACGTGCAAGGAGAGAATTTGGATTCGTCTCGTCTGGGCGATGCGAATAAGGAAGGCGTTGTTGGTGGTGAAAAACAGACACGCGATGACGAAAAACAGGGGACGGATCGACTTCCGGTTGGAAACTTCCAGGAAACTGGCATCGCTAATGGAAGAGGAACATTTTTAATGGAAAGTGGTGAGGGAAAGGTGGAGGAAAATGTTTGTTGTAAGGACGAAAATGTCGTGGTGGTGGCGAACGAGAGTCACGTGTCGCGATTGTCCTCAACGACGTCCACTCTGTCGTCCACCGGAAGTCAAATGGTGAGTTTCGGTATTTTTTTTTTTTTTAATTTTATTTGATTGAAAAAAATTATTCCGTATGAATAGAAACCGGAAGACATCCAGGATTTCCTTCGCCGGGTAGAGACAAGTATTTGGGAATCCGAGAGTTTGAAGCGCCGTAAGAAATTCGCCGTCGCCGCTGCTGCGGAGGAAGACGACGCCATTTTGACGGCCATCGCGAGCGACGAAAATCCGTCGGACGATGATGAGTTCGACACGTTTTTGGCCGACGTCGGCACGCAAACGACGCCCTGCATATCGAGAACGTGCAGCATCCTCCTGGAGGAACCGAACGAAATTCAAGCGGACGAATCCGAGGCGGCGACGATTCGTAGCGCCGAATCGGTCAGTTGCTCCAGCATAGACATACTCAGTACCTTGTCGGTGCCGTCTTCCTTCGGGGAGGACACCACCGACGTCTCCTCGACCGACACCGCCCGGTTCGACGGATCTAAGTGTCTTCCGAACGACAAACCGAAAGGTGCCGTGAAAATCATGGGAATCGACGCCAAAGAATTCAACGGATACGTAAAAACACCCGCGATGACGACGGAGGAAGACGTGTGGGTGAAGCGAGAAGACGTGGAGAGTCAAACCAAAGCGATGATCCGACGCGAATTGGTGCCCGAAACGTCGTCGTCGTCCGAATCGCCGTCTTCCCCGTCCTGCGAAACTCCGTCGCCGCAAATCGTGAGGGAAACGCGATCCGATACGAACATTTCCAAATCAAAGGACGAAAAACGTCTCGTCTTACGACGAATGCCCGTCTCAGCGCCCACTTCCGCCGCACCCTCGCCTATGTCCGAAAAGGGTCCGAATTCGCCCTCGTCAGCACCGACCGTGTTGCACATGTTCGACATCGCGCCGAAGTCGTCGTCTGCTCCCGTGTTGGATGCGAGAAACCTTTCACTGCCGATAGATGGCGACAAAATCGACGACGAATCGAATCCTTCACCGTCGTCACCGAATTTAAACGACAAGGTAATTTCTTATCGGATCTAAAAAAACACGAAGTTTAATTTCGAGCGAAGGTTAATAAGAAAAAAAAAAACACAAACGAATTAAATGCGTGCGTCATCTAGCGGGGAAAAATAAAAGTCGCACAAAACACCATCGTCGGCCTTGACCCGAAAGAACACACGGGAAATAACCTCGCGTCGAAACGTGACATTAGGCGGAAGAAAGGGTTAAAACGAGGGGAATCGGAGATCAAATTAAGTGATTAAAACCCCCTAGCAAGTCACAAAAGAGTGAAAGTTTTTTTTTTTTTTCTTTTTGTTAATTCATTTAAATTTTTTATTTTTCCTTGCCGGAGGTTCGAATTCGAGGTCGAACGTGTTTATCTCGCATCGCTTTAATTCGTTTGAATAATTTTTCAATGTCCATCTTTTCGAATTATCGTAAACTGACCGAATTTACGTGGCCTAATTCCCTTTAAAAAAAATTTTTTTTTAACAAAACTGACGAAACGAGAAGTTTTCTTTAAAAATTTAAAAATGTAGCGGTAAAAGTAAACAAACCGAATAAATAAATAAATAAAAAAAATTTTTACATTTTTTTTTCCTTCGTTTTTCTACCGGAAATAATTGTCCCATTGAAAGAAAAAAATGAAATACAAAGATAAAACATGACTTTGTTCTCGGTTGTCATTGTGCCGGTAACGTATAATTTATTCCTCGGTAGGGTTCCCGAGTTTTACCTCGTTTTAAACCTAACCTGTTTTTTATACGGTAAAATATTTACAAAATATTTATTTTTTTAAATTTTTTTTTTTAGGTGATTCCACGTCTCAGGTCACAATCAGTCAAGGAATTAACAGGCAAGTTTAGAAATTTTTAAAAAAATTTTTTTTTTTAAATCGAGTTTGCGTGTTTATTACACCGATATCGAACTTCCGGTGTGATTGACTGGCCGCAACTCGTCACTTTTGTTTTTCTCGAATCTCAATGACGTCACGAGCTCATCAAAGAGTCGTAGACCCGTCATTAAGAGTAATTAAATTTAAAAAAATAAGAAAAGGTGAGACGATTTCCCTAAACTGGATTTCGATCTTATTAATTTTAACCTTGGAATTATTAATAAGGATTTCCATTTCCGGTTTCGCTTTTTCACCCTCGTGACTAATTTCCCAGAAAATAATTACTACAAAAAGGGAGGGCAAGGTTAGGTGTCGCGTACCCTTTTGGTACCCTTTTGATACCCTTTTGGCAAAGGTGAAACGATTTACCCCTTGAGTTGCATGACGGGAGTCGGCAGCGCCGCGTTCCTTCGCACGAGTTTTACTCGCGCAGACCAGATGAGTTGCGCGTCGAACGAAGGAACGCACGTCCGCCCTCGCCCGGGGCTGCCATGTGGGTCGAGCCTTCGAGTGAGTGAGTCACCCGTGACGGTCAGTTGAGTGCACATGGTGTCCACGAGTGTGTCAGAATGTCGGCGTTCATCAACAATCGATTTGTTCGAAGCTTCAGTGATCGGTTGGCGTTTGTCGGCGACGGGTGGACGGCGAGACGCGCCGAGCGTTGGTGGAAAAAATTGAGGGAACAGAAATTGGCAGGTAATAACAGGAGAAAATTTTGTAAAATTTGGTGAATTTTTGTTAATTTTTGGTGGAAATGTCTTTGATGTTTCCATTTCCCTCACCAGGGAAACGCGTCTCGAAATGGCATTTACCTCTTCGATAAGCCGATTACTCATTATTGGCTTTTCTCTATAAAATTTTGAGAAAAATTTCCCTTTTCCTTTCCTATTTTCCCCCTTTTTTCGAGTTTTCTCATCACTCTGATGGTGATTGATGATTTTCTTTTAGTCTTTTGTGGCTAAAAATATCGCGTGGGATAATTAGTCGACGAAGGTTAAACGCGTAGGCGTGCGAAGACATGTCCCTACAGGTGGGTAGGAAAGAGCAAATTTGATCTGTTTTCACATTGTTATGTTGGAAAATCCACTCAACGAACGCGGCGTCGGATAAATCGGATTATTCGAGCCGGATTTCGATATAAAGGACCCTGACGGGTGTCGGTCGGAAGGGTTACTCGAAGCGTCGAGGAGTCAAGTCAAATGAATTTACACACGTTTACTGACGAGGTTTTAATTAAAACGCAGCGTTCGTTCGTTCGTTGAGGTTAAAGACTTGAGGAACGAACGCCACGTTTCGTAACCATTTTTTCCCAAATTTTCACATTTTTCGCTTCCCGGAACCTCGAGCACTCAAAGTTTTGGCTCGGATGATTTTTGCCAGGCGTCGAGATAAGTTTCTTTTTTTTTTTTTCCTTTCCCATCCTACTATTTATAACTTGTGTTGTCCGTCCGAAGAAATTTTCCCCGCCCTCTGGTGGCGGTGATGTTGTAATATTTGCTTTTTCTTCATTTTTCTCGGAAATTAGGTTTTAAATAGAGCTGGGACTTTAGTCGATTAAAATTTCGCATAATCGATTAATCTGATTCAAAATGGCGCCAAAAATATTAGTGCTGATTGGTTAAATCGATGGAAATCTGTAGAAAATCGACAAAAATCGATAGAAATCTGTAGAAAAGGGCAAAAATTGAGGCAAAT
>JAQFZO010002118.1:0-13108 GCA_034695885.1 Geophilus flavus
GCCCATGGGTCATTCGATTTCGCATTGTTACATTTAAAGAAATTAAAACAAAATCCATCTTTAAAATTTTAAAATTCAGACTCGAACCTCGACATTAAATAATTAGTCAAATTTTATTTCCAATCTTTTTTTCCAAATTAAAATTTTAAATTTCAATCATCCAGAATCCGAAATTTATTTTGCATTTCTAATAAAATTTACAAATTCTTCCCTTTTATTTTATTTATTTCAATTTCATCATCCACATCCACACGATT
Organism: Geophilus flavus; assembly: GCA_034695885.1. NCBI lineage: Eukaryota > Metazoa > Arthropoda > Chilopoda > Geophilomorpha > Geophilidae > Geophilus > Geophilus flavus. The sequence continues at coordinate 258 of JAQFZO010002118.1, forward strand.
CGAATCCGATCGAATTCGAACGTCGCGAGAGAGAGAAAACACGTGCCAATGCAGGTAAACAAGTAAACAAACCAAAGCCTCGACTAATTACACTCGAAATGCCACCGTGCCGTTAGAAACGTAGCGAGTCAATTTAAAGCCAACCGAATATTTGCACGACCATCATGCGAATGCGAACCTCCCAACCTTCCTCATGAACCTCATCCCAGTCACGTGTTCGCAGCGCTTTGTAATCTACATCATTAATTCAATGTTCTGTTTCTCAATCAGTAAACTGCAGCCTAATGACGAGATATGAGAAGCAAAGTGCGTCATAATAAAAGCGAGTCTATCACTGACTCGCATTCGGTTTAGGATTAAAACTGCTACATTTTATCATCGCAATTAGCCATCTTCCACGATAAACCTTAATGGAGTCTAAGCCGTCTCGAGAAACACTTGTTGTCCATCGAGACGTTCCTTCCCATCCGATCCGTCGAGAGTTATAACGTACGAAACCATAATTTGGTACGTTCTACTTTAGACGGATGGTTAATTTCATTAGTTTGCCTAGTTGGCTCGAATTTTCTGCAATTTATCCTTTTTTGCATACAATTAGGACAAATGATGACGTCATTATCCCCCAAACATTTTCAAATATGAAGTTTATCAACAATGCACTTTTAAAACAATCATAGATTCAACTGGTTCAACTTTAGAGTGCATTGTTGCAATAATTTCTCATGCGGTGACAGCAGTTTTATTATTTATCTTAGAACAAGCAATGACATTATTATCCTCCCAAACATTGTCAAATATGAAGTTTATCAACAATGCACTTCTAAGATTGTCAAAACAATCCTTGATGCAACACTGGCTCAATGAAAATGATTACACGACATTGTTGCAACATTTTCTTTTAGGACAAGTGATGACGTCATTGCCCTCCCATCATTTAAGTATTCATCAACAATGTGCTTCTAAGCAATCCTAGATAACACTGGCTCAACCAAACTGTTTAGAGTGTATTGTTGCAATAATCTTTTTTGTGGTAATGGCATTATTATATTTCTTATTATTTCTTATTATTTCTTATTTACTTCTAATAATCTTTCAACCTTACTATACATAATTATCTCATTAACGGTCAAAATAAACTTTTATCTTCCCGCCATGTTTCATTCGGAAATTAAAAATGCTAAACCCGTTCGTGGATGAAATTATCGAAACCGAATCCAATCGAATCCTAACCACAAAACCAAGATTCGTAATCAATGTGGGCAATGCCATCGAATTTTACTCAGTCAGTGAATACTTTACACGCTAACATATACCACGACTTATCTCGAATTGAATTACCGTATATGGTTAATAAAAATCGTCAGTTAACACAAACTGGTTTCAAACCTCTGATAAAACCCAAAAATTATTAATTTAAAATTTTTCTTTGAATGACTTATCATATACGATGGACTATTTGACATACGTATTGTACGATTCGCGAAAAACATTAAATTTGAATGCGTTTTATATGAATATTTCATTTTTTAATTTTTTCTTCTACATTTCTCTTATCAAACCCATAGAAGAGGTTATATAAGACAAATTCGTGATGGTTTGGGAAGGAGAAATTTACTAGACCATATTTTATGGAATAAGTGCCCACAAGTTAACCATGTAATTAACTCATTTCCAAACATGTCTAAAGAAATCCTGCATTGAACATTCATAGCAGTAACAGGACGAAATGTTATGGTTTGTGGATGGTTTGGTAATTGTGGTTACAAATTCACGTTTAATTTTACATTGTAAAACTATTGCTATGATACAATGATGGTTAAACTCCTAACAACGTGAAGTACTGGAACTTCATTACAGGTGGTTGATCAATTCACCAATTTCGAGCCGATACCCAACAATTTTAACTCTCTTCCCGAGTCTACCACATTCGCCGAGATAAAACTCGACCAAAACCACATAATTTTTCCACGTGGTTAAAATCCCTCGAACCGCTCACCCGAGTTTTGAATACACATAAATAAATAAAGAGTAAAATATTTTTTTTTTTTAAAAATTTTCAATCGATACGATGAACTAAAATGACAAAAATAATAAGTGACGAACGTTCTTCCGACCGAATGTTTTTAAAATAAATGTTTTAGTCGATGTAAGTTCGCTTTTAAAATAGCACGCATGCAACACGCAACGTCAAATGCTTTTTTTTTTTTTTTAGTTTTACGGTTCACGACGAGAGAAAGCCTGTTCGCAGCTTGACCGCCACGCGGGGCAATCTGGGCATGGCCCGCAGTTAAGAGACCCCGTGAGAGAAAAGTGAGGGACGATCACTTACCTTGAGACTCGTCGAGTGGGAAAAAAGATGCCAACCGTGTCCGATTCGACGTTGAAGCAAAGAGCGCCTAAAACATCCGAATGTGGTGATTTGAGCTCGCAATCCTCGTCAAACTCGATCAACACACACTGAACACACCGGGAAGCGCGATGCCGCGTTGGAAGCAACGCCAGACTGGAAGCTTCGCTCGAACCGCCTGTGAAACATTCGACGGTGGCGCCACCTGCGAATGTATGTATCCAGCAGCAAGGGACGTCGGCGTTGGGTTAAACTCTATCGAGGTATCTCTTGTCGTGTTTTTAATTAATCGTAACCGTAATGTTGTTGTTGTTTTTATTATTTGAATTTTTTTTTTTATTGAAATTGAATTTTCCCGGTTGGAATAATATTTGTGTATGGATAGAATGTTTATCTATTTATTATTAATTTTTTGTTGTTGTTTCTCATGAATAGTTATTAGTATAGACTAATTAATACGGATTAAGCAATCAAAGAAATAAATTTTTTTTTAATTTTTATTGAATTATAAAATGGCTGTCGTCTGCTCTTTGTGTTATTCGAGTGACATTGTTTGATCGACAATTGGAATGCCATAAAGGTAGATTCAAAAAGAAAAATAATCGCTTTATAAATCATACGAAGCTATAAGATTGAGGAAATAGGCAATTCACAAATCGTAATTTAAAGTATATGACATTCATGGACCATAAAAATGGCGTCGTATTCATTCTCACAAGTTTGCTGTAAAGATAACGAAAGTCAAAGTCCTTTAAATTCCGCTTAATCGGACGACTAAATATTTCATCTCTCATTAAACTGCATTTCCGTTGACTTTTACGACTGTTGTAACCGTCAACATTGTCAAATTTTGGTCCATTTTATTGTTGAAAATTTTGTCCGCTGTGTATCGTTCTTTAATACAACAATCCGCAATCTATTAAAACAGTGGTTAAAGGTGTGTTGAATTTTTTTTTATATATATATATATCAAAAAAAGGAAAAAAAGATTTGCTCGTTTCATGACAATCCGATCAGAGATGGCGTTACTCGTCGTGGAGCTGAAAGCGCTTTCCGTCCGTGTGTTGTGTGTGTACTCTCTTTTTATGTTCGTTCTGGCGTAGTATGTGAAATGAAACGTTTAAAACTCTTAACTTGTTTTTAATTAAAATTAAAATGTTGGTTTTAATCAGATTTCGCTTGCAAACAACTCAGATTGTGAATGAAAATCTTTAGAAATTACTTTATCCCTCCAAATTTCCCTCGTAGAAATAATAAACGTGCAAGTATTCAATCCGTAATCAACTTTTCCACTGTAAAGAGTCTCGTTAGCTCGAGGTTAATGTCAAAAGAATGTTCATCCGACTTTCGATATGCGGCGAAATGTTCGTGGGTTATTTTTATTCGACTTAAAAATCGATTTCGCAGACAAACGTATAGAAAATAAAAGAAAAGCAGTAAAGCCGAGGCAATAAATAAATAAATTTGAGTCTACGAGTCTAGAAAGGATGCAATTCGGCCTTGCTCGTGGCCTTGTGTCATCATCCACCGGCAGGTGGCTGTGGTTCACGAGCAAGGGAGTTGCGAGTGGCGTCCGCGTGCCGCCCCCACGCATGGTTGACCTCACGAGGCCAATGCACACCTGTCGCACTACAAGGCGCCCATACAATGTTCGTACCGGTAAAAACATTCTCTCGTTTTTATGGCGTTTTCTTGTGATTTATTTAGCGAGTTTGCGCGGGACATTTTTTTTCTCGGATAATTATAGTCTTAATTCTTAACTAAAAATGGAATTGTATGGCGTAAGGAAAATCACAAGGTGATGCTTGTGCTGATTTTTTTATTCTTAGAATTATGCATCACGTGGTATACCACGTGATAATTGAAGAAAAACGTTGGGCCATATGTTTAGCTCCATTTTTAAGTAGGTACTTGCAAATCTTCAGAATCTTATCAAAGTTTGGTGGTTTGGTGCATTTTGAACTTCTGTGAAGTAAATTATGAATTACATGTGGGAAAAGTTATGAGGTGGAGATTTTGGTATCGGCGCCATGTTGGAGAATAGTGTGACGTCATTTGGGATGAATTATTTCATTGGTTGTGGTGTTTTGTAATTTAGTGTAAAATTTGAGAGAATTTCTTATAAGGGGGAGATTTATAATGATAATTACAGGTCGAACCTCGTTATAACGAATTACTCGGTATTACGAACATATTTTGTGCACCGGAAGTCAGTTGTATCTCCATACAACAGTTAAATTTTCATTAATTGCGATTTTTTTCTCTCTGCTGACTTAAAAATTCATATTTTTCAGTGCTGTATAACGAACACATTTAATGCTCCCTTGTTCGTTATAACGAGGTTCACAGAGAAGATGAATATTACGAGTCTGCACTCACTCTCACAAGCTATTGGAAACGGAAATAGGAACTGCGGGACTAGCTTAATTATCGTGTGAAGTTATTACGTGATCAAATAAACAAATCCGATTTATTTTATTAAAACACAAAGTTAACTATACGTGACAAAAGTCACGGAATTAACGTTTGACTACAACAGGTATAAGATACAAATATATACAGTAGAATATTTGAACGTCATTAATTATGTTAAAATATGCAAGGGTAATTGATTTAAATAATTTTCCATTTCAAATTCGATGCATGGGAAATGTGATTAATTCCAGTTTTATTCACGAAATGGTTTGATTTTAAGCAATCGTGATTGAATCTTTTAACTTCGATAAATGCAATATTAATTTTATACTTCAAAAGATTTAAACCGAGTCGAAAGAAAGAAATTGCTTTTACTTTTACTTTAAGAAAGATTTAATTTAAATCAAAATGAAGAAAGTTTGAGTTTTAAAAGCCTTTCTTTTCTTCCTGTTCTTCCTCCCCCACACAAAAAAAAAAAAATAGTCGAAACAAATAAATAAAAAAAAAAAAGAATACAATTTAGACTGAAAGCAAGTAGTGGTATATACTACTGAGTGCAGGTGTGCCAGGACAGAGATTTTGGTTTCTATCACTTCTTCTGGGTGATTAAAGATTTACAGGTTGCCATGCCAACATAGTCTTCCCTATCTGCCATTAGCAGTGTGTACACCATACACATACGTTTGCATTAGTGAGTTTCTTTTTTGCTTTGCGTTTATATAAATTCTTATTTGTTGACTTTAAGCAGTTGCAGCGAAATTTCCTTCTTCGCTTCCAATTTAGCTAACAAAGTCGTAGAAATAACAAGATATTTTCAACAGGGATGTAATTTTGTTTCTGTTGCATTTATTGATGATTTGCGCTGAAAATTTAATCGAGACATTACTAAAACATTTTGAAATTTTAACGTTGATCAAATATAACTTCTCGATTAGCACTGGATAAATTACCTGTAATTTTTACAAGAAATTTATATATCCACTTGCTGTAAAATTTGACTACTAATGTTTGTTATTTTGATTAATATGACTTCAGATGTTGTAATTAATACTTCATCTTTTAATTTAAATTAATGTTGTTCCTGTAAATTTAACAATCGATGTATATTAATTGACTAAAACATGATTATTGATGTAAAACTTACGAGCAACTACGTCCATGTATTCTTTTACAATTCAAATCTTGTGAATTAATTAAATTGTTGGTTTATTAATTCTAAACTTTTTAAAAGAATTTTATAATAATATTTTTCAATTAAAAGTAGTGTAAATAATTTAAATTCATCCAAAGAATCAATCTGTAATAATCCTTGTACGAAAACACTCTTATCCCTGATTTATAATCAATATTTTATTATCATGTATCAGATTAGTCGTGTCAAATGCAAAAGTGACTACACGTAAGAAATCCATATGCAAATTTCGGTATATACTGTATTAAGATGTGTTATTATTAGAATATTGGCATTGGGTGGTTGCATTCATTCTCTCGTAAGTATATCATTTGTTTTGTAATGTTATTTAGCAACTTAACTGCAAAATGTCTGAAAAATGCTCTACTTATTTTCTCATTTACAAAAATTAAAATATACTAATGTTAATGCGAATTTAAAAACTTTGCAAAAATTTTGCATAAACATTTTTATACTTATTTTTATTTTTTAAAGCAATTATGTGTAAATTGATGGCAATGGAAATTTTTTTTTACAGTGGATTTTGACATCCCTTAATTGATATTTTTAGGAACCATTACGTCTTTCGAAGTCATGTTGTTCTCGACTCAAAATGGGTAAAACATTTTTGTCCTTCGTATTCGTAAGAGCAAATACACATGCAAAAAGGACATTAACGTTTTTCCGATGCAATAAAAAGGGAGGGAGACAGAAAATCAAACTATTTTATATCTGCGAAAGGTGGAAGGATCCATTTGGAATGTGCCATGCATGTCAGGTGAGTTGCAGATCCGTGTGTGACCTAATAGGTTATTGCTACACGGCATCGGTGCTAGGTTGTCAATTGAAATTAAAGACCATCAGAGGTGAAATTAGACCTAATGATTTGATTTCCAGAAGATAGATAGATAAAAAAAAAACCGTGATAAAATGAGTGTCATCGATTGATTTACGACACTTCATTTTCATTCGTCGAAAAAAATAATTTAATAGTTTTCAAATATTCTAACAATTTCCGACTGAAATTCTTTTCTCTCTCGAAATAAAGTTATGAAATTTTGGTCGCTTTTTCAAGAATTTTCAGAGGAATGTCGTTGCACTGAATTAATTCATTGTCATCAGAGCAGTGTCGAGAGGCCTTTGCACTCTATTGCCTAAAGAGTCCGCCGTTTGCGTGCACCTTACAAATTGCCTCGAGGCACTAAAAGTAAAAAAGAAAAAAAGAACAAAAAACCGGTCGAGCTTAGATAAAAAAAAATGTACACTTTGGTTGCACCTGTCTTAAATAACTCAATCTGAAAGTTGAATTGTTTAAAATACCTGAGATGAGAAATCGAGATTAAACGGACTATTTTATATAGGAAAGAATTTTTATTTATTTATTTATTTTTTGTTTTTGTTTTGTTGTTGTTGCTATCGGTGCCAGTGGAATTTCCTCGTTCGTGCAAATTGTAAAATCCTCAATTAAAAATTTATTCCGGAAGGCAGTGATTATGCATGGATTTCCAATTGGCCCTGGGCAGCGCAAGACAAGACAATCGACGCTTAAGGCCGTGCACGCAATTGCAGCCTTCCACACCCCCTCGCCCTTCGTTTCATCCTCGAACAACAACAACAAGGCAAGAAAAAACAAGAGGTGAAGTGACTTTGCAGACATGTAAAGAGGCGAAAGTGCATCTGTCTTGGCATTGATGAACGATGGACGCTAATTACACGGCCCCGCATGGACCGTGCAACTTGCAGACGCTCGTGTCTGTGCTCTGGCGGACGCTCGCGTCGACGTCGAGCACGCGAAAGCGCTTCCCTCCTCTCGCTCGCTCCTGTCACCTATCGATTGTGGTGGCTGTGCCCCGCTGCCAGGACTGCCCCTCCCCCAGCGGTGTGCCAAAGTAGTTAAAGATGCCCTCACCGTTTGTCAGTTGCGTGAGCGAGTCTTGTGACTGACAGCAATATTCACTCGTTAAGTTTTTCCAACGCTACCGTGCTCGCTCGACGACGCAGGTGCGATGTGTCGATCGAGTTCGCACTATGGTTTCGTCTAAATAAAAAGTTCGTGCATAGTTGACGTAGAATGAACGTTTCTTAAATTCTAAGCAGTTAGTCCCTAATTGGTTAGGGAGCAAACTGACCAGCCAGTCCTTACTTGGTGTCCAAATAGATCTGCAAAGGCCCCAATAAGCTACCTAAAGTTATAGTCATGTCATGTTGACACTAGCCTACGGACAAACCAGAGTGACTAGTGGGAGCTAAGACAAGAGAAAACCACTCCTGCTGATTTATTCTGTTGCTGCAATCAATTAATAATACACTAAATAATAGTGTGATGCAGCAGACAGCATACAAGAAGATTAACAGTAAATGAATATATAAAAGGCTTAATATTAGGTTTACAAAGAGAAAGAACATAAACATAAACATAAACATGAACTAATCAGCTGCGCTCAACAGTATACAGACTTAGTAAAACCATTATGTCTGTCCGTCTGTGTTAGTAACGAGGTATTTTAGGGTGTGTCCGGTGCGTCCATCGGGTGTTGCAAATGTTTACTCATCATTATCTCCCGTGTGTCGTCGTCGTTTTTCACCCTCACTCACTCACTCAGTCACTCACTCACTCCTTTTGCTACGTTCCCCACACGGCGGTTAGGTTGGTGTTTGCCAGGTAATTAAGCGCCTCCTCAGCACAGCCATCCAATCGATCAGTGGTAAATTCTACAAGCCATTTTATCCTTTCCTTTTCTAAGCACTTCTAAATTACTTTGAAGAATAAGTCTCTTTTCGACTTCCCAACCCAAATTGACAAACTCTCTGTTTCATTTTCTTTTTTCAACTCTCTTTCGCAAACTTCCATTAAAAGCACTGCCATTTCTCTGAATTTCTATCCAATTACCATCCCCCTCATCTTTTCTGTAATGACTTTGCGTGTCGAGGGGTGGGGACGGTGGAGAAGGGGCAAATTTTTGCCACTGCACATTTATCCCCTTATTGTATGGGGGTGGATTTTTGATGGAACTAACACAGGATAGGCTTAACTCCAATGCGTACGGCGCCTGATTTATTATTAATACGTTTTTATGGAATAAAAAATAGACTTCCATACATGAGAGCCATGATAATGAGGAATTATGATATCGACGAGGATTTCTACACCCTCACGGGCTTTTGTTTATGGTTTTCTCACTTTAATCGGGGCGATTGAGATTTGTAAAATTCAACATTTTTATTATATGCGAGAAATATTGAGCAACAAATTTGTTGCTCATCCCCTTTTCTGCATCATCCGAAAATCGTAATTGGCCCTTTCCGCGCGCGCAGCACTCGATCGTCGACTCTCCCTTTCTTTCTTTTCGAACTGCAATTTCCTTTGGTTTTAAGGGGAAAATATGAACGGTCGGTCGTGTGATGTGAGGAACGTGAATTTAAATCCGAGTTTGATATTGTGAAAATTGAGTCGAAGTTTCCATTTGCGCAGTTTAATTTCCACAATGCAGAAAGGAAGTGGAATTGTTTAGGGGAGGGAGTGTGGCAAAGTTTTGCAAAAGCTGTATTCTGCGTCCATCGATTAGGCACGAACTGAGCATTTCATTCTCACAAAGCCTTTAGGGAGACGGGGGGAAAATGTTTACCCAAAACTAATTCATCGACGAAAAGTGGTGTCTCGAGACAAAGTAGAAAAATTCATTTTTAATCAGAAAAGCGGCAACATACGTATACGTTTGACAGAGAATTAAAAAATGCAAAAAAAAACGTGAAGTAAATACGGCCTCGTTTAAAAACTAATCACAGGAAAAGCATTTTAATCAAAAATTTGAGGCGTTATACTATTATTTTGCGGATGGTCAATTGATTTAGTCGAGTATAATAGTAGAATGGCATCTCACAAAACGAAATTAAGCGCTATAAAATGAAAACAGCAATAAAAGTCATTTGCCCACAGAGTTTTATCTAGTTATTACCTACAATAAAGTGGAACGATACTTGCAAAGCACTCGATTTGACTGCATTAAAAATATTTTCGTGTAAAACTTGACCTGCCATTAACGGTGAAAAGCAACGCTTTAAGTCGTTATTGGGGAAAAGTGGGAGAGAATCAAGCATTTACAGCTGCAAACCTATGGCTCTAAACTCAAATGCCCTGTGAGTTGGAAACATCAAAATATTTCCTATCTTTCTCCACCCCCATCATTAGAGATTGCGCAGAATCGTAGTGTTCTCCCTCCTTTTGCCGCAATCGAGGCGGCTTGGCTGCATCATTTACAGCCGTCGTAAAATATAATGATCTCCAATCGACAGAAATGGCCAAACCCAGCCACCTACCCACGGTTCAATCGCCGACTCGGGGCGCCATCAACACGACAGCGACCCGAGAGGGAGGAGTTAGTCACGGAGTGGGCCCCATGCAGGGTGGGGCGAATCAAACGGAAACATGGCTGAGGATGGTGCCAATATGGAAAAGGGATAATTGGACCAGGATGTTGGTTGGGGTTGTGATGAGAAATGGGTGGAGGGGAGAAAAGAGGAATTGCAATCCAAATACACGGGAATCTCTCTCTGTACCTCTGGTCGAGAGACAAATTGGGTAAAAGTGGGGAAATGGAATGAGCACCAGCTGTTGTCATGTGTATTGGTGAAATGGTTGAAAGAGCATTTTTAAGAATTGTTCGTATCTGTTCGAGTTTGACTTTAATATCAATTCGATTTCCATGCAAGTTTTGATTGAAATGTTCCAATCCAACTTCCCATGTAGCTATATTAATTTCTCATTCTTTTTTTTCTTTTTTATTCTTTTATTTAAATTTCAATCGTGTTGGAACAAAGCCACACTTTCCTCATATATACAGGGTGATTCAGAATTCGTGGAACACCCTTAACTATCTTGAAAAGTACTGCAAATGTATGTAATTTGATAATTTGGTTTAATAGTAAGTTGGGTATGCCGAATCCAATTCTAAGCTCAAATCTGACAACGGATGTCTTCTTCATTTTTTAAATTTTAAACAGTTAAAGATCGGTGAAAAATCCGAATGGAAACTCTTAAAACAATCCTAATATTTCATGGTCACCACCCACTGAAAACAGAAAATTCAATTAAAACGATTTGTGCTGAAATTAAATGGGGAAATCGAAATAAAAATTACTACCGTAAATCTTCTAATAGTGCACCCGCACACTATTTGCACAATTAAGTTTTCCCCGCGCTTTATTAGAGACCCAGGTTTTACAGGAGACCCGCGTATTAATCGATCACAACAAAAAATTAAATTGCATCCAGTCATTTTCCAATTGTGTACTCACAAATTTGGCTCCTTCTCCAGGAAATCAGATTCGTTTTTCTTAATGGGGATTATATTGTAATTTTACGCCAGATTCGAGTTCCAAACGTAGTCGTTTGCATCCCCGAATCGTAGAATGTAGAAATGTAGAAAATGTTTTAACTGCAGCTTCTCCAGATTTTTCTCTCGTGAATTCAAAAACTTGCAGATTAAATATGATATCGAATTTGTGACGCGCCATTTCAAGTTGCAGTTTAGGCAAAGTCCCGATTTATCCAGTCTTATGTCAGGGTTTCTATTATATCGCCCCGCGGTCTAATTGAGACCCGCGCACAACTAGAGGATTTACAGTATTTTGTGTGTTCTACGAATTCTGAATCATCCTGTATATACTATCTCAAGAATCGATCCACTTTAACCAGATTGATTATATATGATGAATTAGCAATACGAGTTAATTATGAGCCTCATCAATCGGCTTCTCTGAACATACGTCTCATTTAGCTCATCTTTAATAATTTACAACTATACACAGTAGACGAAAATAATTTTTATGTCAGCTTATTTCACTTCCAGATACAACATCTCGACACAGACAAAAGTGTTGTTGATGCGCTTACTGTCAGACGACATCATGAATTTCAAATTAAAACGCCTCGTGATGCACAGCTACAGAGTTCTAAATAAACACGTAAATAAAAGATGCACAACTTTATATATATATATACTGTTTTCAAAGATTTCCATCCTTTATTATCATCTTTCCTGTTCCTCAACTGTAGATAGGATTTGGAATCCGCAACGGATGTTATGCTGTATACTTGCATACGAGGAATTTATATTCATTCAATTTGGAATCCCACGCACAAACACAATAAGCACCATATTTCCATCCAATTTGATCGAGTACAAAGCCTCAAAGGCACCACAACCATAATTGGTGCTCTGTAGCCATCACGCGAGAGAATGAGGTCAGGAAACCAACTGCTGACCTCTCAATCTTTGTGTTTCTCTCAACTTTTAAAATCCGAATCCTCCATTCCAGGAAGTCCACTTTTGACAGACGTATCGACTCGTCATTAGAACATACAGTACACAGTATATACGACTTTTTAAACGTCTCATTTATTATTCTCCTTGATCACAGTTGACTCAAATCTCTTCGTCATCTAAAAAGTAAATAAAGGAAAATAAATGTGATTCCATTCCATTCCATTTATTTATTTATTTGCGATGAAGTAAAATGTTTGAATTACAGTTTTCGAGAAAGATTTGGTTCTGTGTAGTTTGCTTTTTCGAGTGTATTTAGTTGGCGATGGGCGTTCATTGATTGATTCGGTCGGTTGGCGGTGTGCTTCACAGGAAAGCCTTTTCCGTGCGGTTGGCGGTGCTTTATATTCTGCCATTTTTTTTTTATTTGTTCTCCGCTCTCCGGAGGGAATATGGATTTGATTATTAATTTCTCTAGTGAGCAAATACTTGGGGCTTAGCAAAGCTGCAGCGTTTTTGACAAAAATCCAATTAATTAAACCGATCTCGGTGCGTGGCATTTGCCTATTTTTAATCAGAAAAGTGGGGAAATGGAATGAGCACCAGCTGTTGTCATGTGTATTGGTGAAATGGTTGAAAGAGCATTTTTAAGAAT
>JAQFZO010002119.1:0-13105 GCA_034695885.1 Geophilus flavus
CCCTGCTACGAATCTGTCATCGGGACTGACGGCCATGCCTTGGACGATTCCTTGAATTTCCAAATTAACGTTGCGGCCATTAGTAAAGGTGAACAATATCTAGTTGCAGGAGTCCGAAAAGACCTTTACGTTTGGGACTTGGAGAATGAAAAATTACTGAAGGTAAAGTTAAAATTCTCTAAATTATTGATGCATCAAAAGCATAACTGACAACCCACTTAGGTATTGGATGCTCATTTTGGCCGCATCATGCAACTTGTACCCTTAATTGACGAAGAATGGAATTCTGTCATCACCTCTTCCATCGACCGCACAGTCAAAGTGTGGAACATTAACAACATTTTCGAACAGGTGCATGTCATTGACCGTCACGACATGCCCGTCAACTTCATTAGTATCGCTCCTGCTAGTGCACGTGCGGCAACTGCCACTCGAAACTGCACTGGCATTTGGAGTATGCGAACGGGACGACTTCTTCACAAATTGGTCGATGCTCCCGTAGGCGCGATTGTCACCCACGCGCTCATAACGTGCAATGGATCTCACTTGGTGAGCATAGAAAACGACAACTTTCTAATATGGCACATCGACACTCAAGAAGCCATCAAGGTAACGGTTAATTACTTCGTTATTCGATCGATTGAGTATACAGTACTACTTTTTATTTTTGTTTATCAGAAAATTCCCCACGCCAACGTACGCCAGTTAATTCTTTTCGAAAAAGACACACTAGCCTTGGTGTTAGCTCGTGATGGGGACACCGTCAGTCGTGTAACTGTGCGTTCGGTACCCGAAGGCGAAACCATTTATCAATTAGAATTCAACTTTAAAGTGTTTAGAAAGGTTGTGGTATCTGCCGAGAACAAATATTTAATTGCAATGGGATACGAAAAAACGAAAGACTGTTTGTTCGTATACGATGCTCGCTCTGGAGAATTTATTCAAAAGGTAAAATATCTCAAACAAACAGGGAAAAAATATTGAATTTGTTTTTGTATCAGGTCATACCTAAATACGGTAAAATGAAAGAAGTCACCCATCTAGTAGCAATGCCCAACCGATCTTCCTACGTGGCCTTAATCGATCCGGACAAAGGCAATATTATGGACATAAAAAACAAAAAATTTGTGCGTTCAATAGGACGTTGGAATGGAAAATGCACGCGAGATGGTTGGTATTGACATTTCCTTTGTGACTGAATGCGTATTTGACTAAAAGAAAATCAATTTTTCTTTGATGCAGGCAAATATGGTTTGTATGCACCCAGTCGTGGCGGTTTGGAACTCATCGAACTACGTCATGGCAATACGGTGCGAACTTTTATTCCTCGTGTCGCTGAAGGTGTCTATTCCACCGATACCGTCTTTACCAAGACAGATGAGTACGTGATTTACTACCATAGTAAAAACCACACGCTGCGTGTGTTTCGAATGTCAGACGCAGGCTTGATAGCCAATTACAAAGTGAGTGTTAACGTATTTACATTCCCATTCCCTCCAGCCAAAACCAATATTTACTAAACTATCAATCGATTTTTTTTTTTAAAATTAGTTAAATGCAGAATTAAATTCGATTCAATGTATGGCAGACGGCTACTCCTGTCTAGTTGGAACCTCAGACGGTTGCATCACTACACTTACCATAGTTGATCCGCAAAAAGAAGAAAGCCGATACTTTTTACAAAATCTTCCAAGCAGGAAAGATCCATCATCCGAACCAACGCCTTGTACTAACATTGATTTCAAAACCGCAGCAAAACTAACAAAATTGGCAATCACATTAACATCTAAGCGAAGCCAAAGTAATCCCGAAACTGACGATAACAACACGGAGACCAAAGACGAAGATAAAGATAAAGAAAAAGCAAAAGAAACAACGTAATAAATACAATAAGTTTTGTAGACATAAAAATAAAAGCACTTAGTAAGAAAGCTTTTACTTCTTTTTGTTTGCTGTATTACAAAGTTGCAAACTGAATGCACCAAGTTTCACTCTCATATCTTAAATGATTCAACTTCATAGAAGCTGAATTATAGATTTGTCCTTTTAAAAAAAGACAATAGTTCACAGGAAAGGTAAATGAAAAAAACAAACAAAACAAAAAACACACACGAAACCACGGTTTTCATTGGTAAGATCTTTCCACGTTGGTATAGGCGTTGTGATCTTCGTAATACGGAAGGTAAACTTCAAGCCCATCTTGAAAGATTAACGTCGTTTCTGTCGTTTGAGGCTGATGGGCGTACCTTAAAAATTTAATCCCAATTAAAATTAAATAATTTAAAAGAGCATTTAATTTATTTATCAAATCACCTGTTATTAGCTCTAGTTTGTCTCATTGGTGTCAAAGCCGTTGTTCTTCCACGGTTGAGTGACATAAAAGGCGCGGCTTTGTCTAAATTCGGTGAATTCTCATTCGACGATCCCGAGTCGGGGCCGTTTTCCAATAAATCTGGAACTGCGATAATGATATGATTACCCTTATCGATAAAATTGAGTGGGGAAAAAATAAAAATGGATGTTTACCATGATGATCGCATTGGCCAGGACGACATTGATGTCTCGGATGCAATTGGAGCGTCGAATCTGGCACTAATGTTGGCGCATCGTGAGGCTTCTGTTCTGGGTTCGCGTATGCTGCAGGAAAGTCAATATACAAATGACATCAGGATTTTTAATTTTAACTTATACTCCGTAGGAAATTTCTACCTTGACTATCGGGATACGCGTAAGGAGTCCTTGATCTTTGAGTCGAATTTGCTTTTCTAACTTTGGAGTAAATTTCTTCCACTTCAGAAGACTACAGAAATACTGCATTTTAGTTTTTTATTCTATCATAATTTGGATTAATTTCATACAGGATGCCGTTTGCTGAAGGTGCGCAGTTCTTCAGCAGTGTTGTTGCTGTTCTGTTTATTCTCAGACAACTGGAAAGTGGCGTACGGACAGGCATCGTCATGGACTCCTTCACGTGTCAACACTTATTAGTTCTTTAAAGTTTCGACGTTAATTAATTATACTAACCTTCCACATTAGCTTCGCTGATGAGATGCGTGCGAGTTCTATCGTTGTTTGTCAGTAAATATGTGAAACTTCCAGAATTTGAATTCTTTGTTGTGTACGATTTGGTCGTTGGTTCTGCTAACGGTTTCTCAAAATGCTCATCCCGAACTACGATATTAAACAAAACCACATGTAGATTTTGTAATAAAAAAATACAATTTTATTAACTATACCTGTTTCTTTGTGATGTATGACACCGTAGTGATACCCAAAGAAACAGACGAGGGCAATGACGACGACCACGACGATGGCAGAACCGGAAACTGAAGCAACCATTTTCACATCCCAGCTCCTAGACTCGTTTTCCGGCGCGTCGTTGATTGCTGGTTCCGAGGCCAAAGTCACTTTAAATAAAAGGAATAATTAACATGCAAGCATTATCGTTTTATTAAACCGTTAACGTACCTCCAGTCATGGTTAGAGTTGCAAAGTCATACTCGGCCACTGTTGAGTACGGCATTACTGTATTGTAAATTAGTATGAGCATTTTTAAAATTTTTTTTTTTTGTGGAGTTTTTTGATTATGTTTGGATTTTATTGATTTTTTTTGAAATTTTTGGATTATCTTTGGGTTTTTTTTGGTTTTTAAGGAATTTTTTGGCTTCTCTTTAGATTTCTTTCACTTCCATTGTACGCCAAAAACAAACGTCCTACATCAGCTCGTTGAAAATGATTGGGCCAAAGGACAAATTCCATACAAATGTGTGCATGCATCATGGCTTGAAACACTAATAAAAAATATAAGAAAAAACAACATGAGGAAAGCGGCTGTCCATCCGGTTTTATGCAACGTCTCCAATTCAGTTAATTCTGTAGTTTCCTAACAATTTTCCATTTCCAGACGCTTTACTCCTCGACGCTTCCTGAGAATGCACATTTGACATTGATTAATTGGACAGGTGGGAGAGGGGAAGAAAACTTACTAGGCCTAGCTCTGTGGTTCTTCCCATTAAGCTGGGTTCACACAGCATTCACACTGCAGTTGAAGTAGTGAAGTTGATGCAGAGAGAGATGCATTATGGGCAGAATTAAGAAAGTAGATGTGTGAAGTAGAAATAGAAGTATGAAATGTTCAGAAATGAAGTAAGAAGTTGAATTTGAAGTTGAAGTTGGGCATCAGCCAATCAAATGGCTTCCTACAGTGGTCACATGTCATTGGAGCTCCAATTGTAAATTTGCAGTTTGCAAAACTCAACACTACTTTCACTTTTTAAGCTGGGATCACACTGCATTCTCACTGCAATTGAAGCAGTGAAGTTGATGCAGAGCAAGGTGCATTATGGGTAGAAGTAAGTAAATAGAGGTGACAAGTTGAAGCAGAAGCAGAGAATGCACAAAAATGAAGTAGAAAGTAGAATGTTAAAGTTGAAGTAGTGGCCAGTCAAATGGCTTTTTGGAATCACACTGTAAAAATTAAAGGTGTAAAATGGCTTAAAATACTTTTTACACTATGGATAATTCACTGAACACAGAAGGTACATTTGAGCTGTATAATTGTAAATTGAAAAAGGTATCTAGCTAAATACACACCCAAAACTGGTGTAAACTTGTCACAAGACATATGTCTGAATGATTAATTTAAAGGGTGTTCAATCATTCAGAGATAATTTCAAATAAATTCTCTTTTCTACACCTTATAACTAAGATGGATTCAATCAAACTAAGTTATAAGGTGTAGAAAAGAGAATTTATTTGAAATTCTTTTCCCTCTTATATAAAATATTTAAATAGATATTGGGGCAAGAAGGACATGTAATTATCTCTGGTGATAATGCCACACTTTCTTAATTATAAGGCTTCGTCTGTGACTAGAACTCCATATGATGCATAGAATTACAAGTAAACAGCTCTAGTGGTAGCTTAAAGAAATCAAACTTTTAAACTCATAAGTACAAGAGGTTGAAGACATTTTTTACATTGTCACTAGAGCAGTTCTGAAATATTCAAAGCCAGAATTTCTGGCTATGGGATTTGTTGCATTAAAATTTAGAATCATAAATCCAAATAATTTTCTGTCAATTTTGATTTAAATTAAAAAAATCTGATTTAAATATAAGAAATCATGATTTTGGAATTTTTTAAATAAAAATCATGATTTTGGAATTTTTACAGTGCATGATGTAATATCATCTCCAACATGCTAAAAGTGC
This sequence comes from Geophilus flavus, assembly GCA_034695885.1. NCBI lineage: Eukaryota > Metazoa > Arthropoda > Chilopoda > Geophilomorpha > Geophilidae > Geophilus > Geophilus flavus. The sequence continues at coordinate 5,214 of JAQFZO010002119.1, forward strand.
ATGCAATTGCATCTAAAGCAACATTAATAATGCCTGTTCAAAGACATTTTTCATTTTCTCATCCCAAGATATTGTTTTATCCATATGATCAGGCAATTTGTTTGCTCACATTCTCAGCTTGTTTGTCATTGGCTACTTCTGATTTAAACTGCCTGTTTCTCAACTTCTGCAGCAGTGTGAACAAGTTTACTTCAATGTGTACATAAAGTAAGCTACTTCTGCTTCTACTTATCTGCTTCTAATACTTCAACATCAACTGCAGTATGAATGCAGTGTGAACTCAGCCTTACGGCGCTTTATGCTAATTCGCTTATCTATTTTGAATGTAATGATGTAACTTTTGGTGAATCATAGCATAATTACTATGATCATAGTATGTAGATGAGGTGAATGAAGGATTCATTCTTGTCTAAACACTGGTTCTGGTCAAGTCTCATCTTACATATATGGTCTCATCCTATTAACGAGTTGATGAATGAGATAGGTAGGTCATCTTTTTCTTCCAAACTCTTTACCTGGGAAAATTTTTCACATTTATTCTATGCATTATGACCTTAATTAATCTGTTTATTAACAAAAGTTCATGCAGTGCATCACGTATTAAAAAGAATTTTGTTCAAGAATTTCAAGATAAAAAGTTATATTTACAAGATATTTGGATCTAAACTACTACACTTCAAAATGTAAACCGTTAAAATGTGATTTAGGTATTTTAAATGATTTATTTAAAATCAGTGATTTATTTAAAATCAGTGATTTATTTTAAATGTGATTTATTTTAAAAGTAGTGATTTATTAATTATTTAAATATTATATAATTTTATCGCTCTATCAGCTCTCTGTTATCTACTAATCGTGCTATTATCTTCGGGAAAGTAATGATGTTAGCGCCATCTATCACAGGAATCGTAATTTTTTATCCTCCATTTACTTTTCCATCTGTCATTTTAACTTCTGGAGGTTAAAAAGCTTCAACATCCTAAGAAGAGAGAGCTTGAGGTCAAAGTTGTAGGTGAGGCTAGAATTCAAGCTAGAATTGTCAAGGTCAACGTCGAGGTATGCGCGTATTTTACCGATGAACAATACGATTTTAATTTTATTGAACCACAGCAGCTGAGCACAGGATTTTTACTTAGAAATTTATTTACAAATAAAACAAAAAAGTTTTACTACAAGTATTATTTTTCAACTGAAAAGAATTATTCTAGCATTAATGACTTTATTTCGTTATTCTGTTTTAGAATGCATTTTGTATTCCTTTATGGCACTTTGAAGAAAGGAGAACCAAATCACAGTCTACTAACAAATCCAACTAATGGTTTTGCTCAGTGCTTAGGAACCGCGGAAACCAACGAGATTTATCCCTTAGTCATTGCTTCCAAATACAACATTCCATATCTTCTGAAGAGAGTTGGACACGGTCATGTAAAAACTATCGTATAAATAGATCGATTTACAATTATTTTAAATTATAAATTTCAAATTTAGCATGTTCAGGGTGAAGTGTACCGTGTGGACGACTTGATGTTAGCGGCTTTAGATGATCTGGAAAGTCATCCTACATACTACAAAAGAGAAAAGATCGTAGTCAATTGGATAGAAGCAAATGCGCGAGAAAAGGAGGGACACGAGTGTTGGGCCTATTTCCTGACAGACTATAAACCGTTTATGCTTCAACTGCCAACTCTCGATAACTATTCCTCAACTGGTAGTCATAATCTGCCATACGTGCCAAGGTACAGACGTGTAGGTCCAGATGCAAACAGTGAAGTAAAAGAAACAGATGTATTAAATTGATTTTTTTTTCAACTATTTCTGTTTATAAATGGACAAGAGGTTTATAAAAAGAAAAAGAAATTGGTTCAAACTTAAATTTTATTTCATTCTTTATTTCAGTGACGATCTTGAGGATCCAAATGACATTTAGTGTCCATTATAATCACTAATTTGACCATTATAAATTGCATTTGGCATGCTGTGGATGCACGTCAATAAATTAAAGGCCAAAACCAAACATCCCATAACTCGTTAACTTAACTTGTTACGTATTAAATTATTATATGCATGATTACAATTGTCGGCCAAGTCAACAAATTTACAGTACTAAACCAATAATTCCCACGTGAAAAAAAAAACTCATGCTCGCATTAGAACAAATTTGTAATAAAAAAAAAACAGTTTTACTAAACAAGAAAAAAAATATTTCGCATGTTGCCTTTTACACTTAATATGCCACTGAAAGTTATTATAGACTTACAAAAAGCTTAAATTTCGCTTTTTGGTTATTTGATTTCTTGAATATATCAATTACCAAAAAAAAAAAAAAGTTCATAATTTCCAAATAGTTTTCAACCAATTGCTATAATTACATCATTCATGAAGATAAAATTTATCACAGAATAGGTTTAACAATTCTTGCATTTGGGTTTTAAAACCGTTGTTTAATTGAATTAGGAGTAGTGTCAAGCAAAATTTATCTATTATCAATCGTTCTACAGACAATAAAATCAAAATTCACAAATTACAAAACACATACCAGAAAGCTACAAAAAATTCGTTAAAGAATATTTCTTTTTTTTGTAATGAAATGAAAAAAGAAACAAAAGGTTCAATAATTTTACAAAAATTAACTTTTTTTTTTAAATGTTAAATCACCAAATGTAGAAATCGGCGAAAAATATATTTGTTGATTTCGTTACTGTTCTTATAAAAAGCATTATCTAAATTTTCAGCTCATGTCACTGTGACTTAAAGCAGTATATTTGTTTCCTAAATCGAGCTTAGGTCCTCTATTCGTTAAATCTTCCGTCGTTCTTACTCCCCGTTTTACCGATTCGAATCCTTTATCTGAGTCTAACATTTTTTCTCTGTAATTGAAAAAACAAAAACAAATTAATAATATTAAAAAGACCAAACAATTTTTTAATAACAAACCCTTTCTTAGCCGCTTTAACGTTATCAGCCGCTGCTGATAATGAAGGAAAATGAAAGTCGCTAGAAATTTCAGGCGCAGTTTTATTCGAAATTTTGGTTTTCACCGATGCTTGAGGATTTCGGGCGTGGGGCGGTCGATAGACATTGGACTTGGGTGCTTCATCCTTTGTTTCTACCTCAACTGTTATGAAATTATACAAAATTTAGTATTTAAGTTAAATTTTAAAAGTTGATTTTACATGCCTGGTGGTGGGGAAGGAGGCTGAGGCTCGTGCGGTTGATTTGCTGTCGCCATTGCTTTGTTCCATGGACCCGAAGTAGAATCGCGGATTCTTTGCGGTTCTCCGTCCTCATTGTCCATAATTTTCTCCCGTTCATAATCGTCTTCTCTCGAATCACTTTAAAGGAAAGGAAATATAGACGAGCTATAAATGGAGCTGATTAAATAAAAAATGGGAGGTTACATTATTTGCATATTCTGAATTTTTAAACCGGAGTAATCTTTTTCTTTCTCAACTTCAAAATCTCGCCATTCAGCATCTTCCTAAAATTCATTGAAAAACGGAAAAAACGGATGTATGAATTTGAGTTAGGTGAACTTTGATTGAAATTTATCAATCACTAATTTTTGATTTTTAGGCCTACCAACTGCATTGAAAAACAACCAATTGCTTTACTTGCCTCTTCTAGCTCTTGAGCACTAAATGGGATCGATGGAGTAATGCCGGTAATGGGCGGTTTTTCCTTTTCAGTTTTTACGGCTACTTCAACATATTTTTTACCAGTTTCCTCGAGTTCTCTCGCTATCTGATCACTCGTGGTAAATTTCTTTTTCGATTTCTTGCTCTTATCCTTTTTAGCAAAAAAGTCATCTAGACTAGAATCGGCCATTTTAAATCGTTGTGAAGGTTAGTGATACTGAATGCTCAGTCGTGTCAAAGAAAATGAAGAGGTCCCGTAACAGATGTCAAGAAATCATGAGCATGCAAAGGCAGGGAACCATTTCGGTTATCGCAATTATCTCGATTTTTCACGAAATTACGAGAGTTGTTCGCCGCGACCTCTAGCGGTTAAATTGTACATTGAAATAAACGTGTTTTATTGGTCGAGTGTATGTCACATGACCATATTCTTCAAAACTATTGGGTTTCAGACGCTTTCGCGCAATTTTTGATTTGAATTTTTAACAGTTGAAGGCGGTAGTAGTTGGAACCGTTTGTTCATACTAGACAACGGCAAAAGTCGTCTCACGTCTGGTGAAGGTGAAGAAGTCTTGCTTGCTTTTTTTTAGTTCGTGTTTCAACTTTAAAAACAATGGATGCGTTTTTAAAACCGGTGGATTCGAGTCCTTTGAAGGTAAAGATAAACCTAGTATTTTTATTTAAACATCCATGTATATTAATCTTACTATTTTCTTTTTTAAAGACAATTTATAATTCTAACATCGCTGTTAATGCAAAGAAACCTGCAAAGGAGAAAGATGGTGGAGTTGAACGGATTTACCAGAAAAAATCCCAATTGGAGCACATTTTGTTGCGGCCAGATACTTACATCGGGTCCGTGGAAACCGTGACAGAACCAATGTGGGTTTATGATACTGAAGCGGCAAAAATGGTGAAGCGCGAAATTACCTACGTTCCTGGCCTTTTTAAAATATTCGATGAAATTTTAGGTATGAATTAACAACTTCAATTTTCAACCACATTTTTTACAATGTTTGTTTACGATGTTTGTTTTTGTATAGTGAACGCTGCAGATAATAAACAACGGGACAAGACAATGGATTGCATTAAAGTGGACATTGATGCGTAAGTGTCAAAAATAAATAAATAATTTTTTTTTTTAAGCAAAATTCAATTTTTTCTTTTATTTGATGGCACTGTACAGGGAAAATAATGTAATCAGCGTTTACAATAACGGCAAAGGAATTCCCGTTGTAGTTCATAAGGAAGAAAACATGTACGTTCCTACGATGATTTTTGGCCACTTACTTACCTCAAGTAATTACAACGATGATGAAAAGAAAGTAACTGGTAAGATCAATATTCATTTGAAATGTAAGGAATGGAAAAATAATGAAAATTTTTTCAGGTGGTCGAAATGGTTGTGGAGCAAAGTTGTGCAATATATTTAGCACTGAATTTACTGTTGAAACCTCATCTAAGGAATACAAGAAATTATTCAAACAGGTTATTAAAAGTTATTATAAATTTTGTTTTAATTCGTAACGTTTACATTTTTTTTTCTTAATTATTTTAGACATGGAATGATAACATGAGTCGATCATCAACTGCTAAGGTTACATCAACTACTGAGAAAGACTACACGAAAATCACCTTCAAGCCTGACCTCAAAAAATTTAAAATGTCTTCTCTGGATAAAGATATTGTCCATTTACTGTCGAGGCGAGCCTACGACATTGCCGGCGCAACCAAAGGAGTTAAAGTTTATTTGAATAGGAAACTTTTGCCCGTAAGAAAATCAGACTTTGGAGAATTTATAGAATTTTAAAAATAATACCTACTAATAACATCAGCGTACATGTTTATATTCCAAAACCCAAGAAACCAGTTTAAAATCGACTTTTCCCATAAAATCCGTGCATTTTCAACTCCCAAGATAAATTTCGACTCTCGGATAACGTCACTTCACTTGCACCACCTTTTCCCTTTTCCGGCTCAACCATCATGGCGGCCACATTACTGGAATACTCACGCTACCGTGGTCGTGACTACAACATAGACTATTTAAGGAAAAAAACAAATCGACGTCGATAGGAGTGGCTCCTTTATCCTAGCCAACCGTCTCGCCTTCACCACCGACGAGAGACGCGTCGAGATACCGACTATAAGGGCGTGAATAAACGAACGAAATCCTGGAACCATTGAAGATCCACAAAATATATGCAAAGGTTTGAAAAATGTTTTTGGAATTTTTCAAAATTTGTTGCGGTCGTTGTCTTTCCGAGTTAAATGTATTTCTGCACTTTACATTTATATGAAAGAAAAAAAATAATGATAAAAGATGGTTGTTGAAGAAAGGAAAAAAAATTGGAGGTTTAGAGGTGGAAGAAAGAAAAAAAAAATATATATATTTTCTTTTTATTTTTTATTTATAACATTTTTTTTGTGATGATGAGGTGACATGAGGTGAATGGTGTTAGGTTAGCAAGGTGTCGCCATGTGATTCGTTTCGAGATTTTTTTTGTGTGTGAGAATTTTAAAAAAAAATCATCAATCACTAAGTGGAATTCCGTGGGGATTTGCTAAAGAGAGATTGTGAAATTATTATGCGTGGGAGGATGTAGGGACTTCTTATACCAATCTGGCTGAGATTCATCTTCACCTTTCGTTTCCTGCATTTACATACACATTATTCGGTGAAATGCTCAACCACGAATAGTTTTTTTTTTAAAATCCATTTTAGGAATTTGGAGTAAAGATGATTTTTTTTTTTTTTTTTTTGTGTGTGTGTAAAATGTAGGAAAATGACAAAGTTTTAATTTAATGGTAATTACCCGTTTTATTGTTGTACGTAGTTATAATTTCCCACTTTCGGATTGTTTGATTAAACATCACCAGTAAACATCGCTTGTATTTTATGGAAAGCCCTGATTAAATTGATGAGAATTTCACCTGTAACTTGTCAGTCTATTGACAATAGTCAAAACTGCGCTTAATTGAGACTTTTATTGATTTTTGCCGATAAATTTGATTTTGAGGATCAAATTGTTGTGGGAACGTTTTGTCAGGACGGGATTTGATGCAAATTATGATTATTTCATATCTTTTTACACCCATTCCATACTTCTTGACTCGTATATAGGATGTCTCTAGGCTGTCTCGGAGTGCATTAATTCGGAAAATAAATGACCAGGTTGTTACTTTTGAAAGATCAAGTGTATTGTGTTTATTCAGGTCAAGAGAGCGTCTATCCTGAGGCATTTGGACAAGTGACAAGTGACCAGTGACGAGTGACACCTGTCGTTCACATGTCAAGCCCACTTAGTAATGGTCGCCAAGGTTATCATATGGCGCACTCTGTTGGAGAGGCGTGTGACGTCACAGTAGCATCCGTGACATCCGGGTTGTTTGTTTACATATGATTTCCACTCTTTCTAAAGTCGGCTCAACGTAACTTGTCCAGTCATAAAAGTGGACCAACTTAACTTAGCCCACTTTTAGGGGTGAAGGTATAGGGGATGAGTAAAGGATAAGGTTGGAAGGGATTCCCCAAACTGGCCTTAGGTCATTTCACACATTGTTGTCAAAATTCCAAGACATATTCCAGGCCAGAGAGTATCCATCCCTTGAACATTTGTAAACCAGTGGTTGAGGGGTTCAAAAATCCCATGAAAATCCCAAATCTTTAAGAACAAAATCTGTCAAAGAAAAAATTTCTAAAACCTCTCAAACTACCAGACATCCTTTAAAATCCCAGGAATCAATCAAATCATTCAAAATTTTTCAAAAATCTTAGAAAATTATTCAAAATTCCAAAAATCTTTACAAAGGAAATCAAAATCCCAAAAATCTTTACAAAGGAAATCAAAATCTCAGAAATCTTTTCGAAATCTGTGCAAAATCTTTCAACATCCCAGAAATCATCAGTAAATTGTAAATTATATGCAGTTAATATACTTCTTGTATCAATTAATTTTATTTAATTTTGATAAAAAAAACTTGCATTTTTTTTAGTTTGTATGAGTGTGCTTTTTGACCATCTCATCTGACCAGAAAATTGAAGAAGGCAATTACCCCTTCCCCTCATACCTTAAGGCAATGCAAGGAAAGGGATACTCTCCAAGTCTGCCTTTACCCCTACTTGGCACGTTGCTTGGACTGGGTGCCCTATGGGCATGGACAAGTTACGTTGAGCCACCTTACATAGTATGGAGATGGGAACAGCAAGGAAAATGTTTTAACTTTGTGACGGGAATGAAAGGATTCCCTTATCGC
>JAQFZO010002120.1:0-13104 GCA_034695885.1 Geophilus flavus
CACCCTTCCCGGCATCCCCCTTCTGCCCAGCTGGCCGCGCCGCGCAGCGAGAGCTTTGTCCTTGCCACTGAATGCAAACACAGATGGAGCTGAATCACACGAAGGGCAGTGGAAGCACAATACTCCCGCTGTCACGTTTGCATAGCAAAGAGCACGTGGCCTTCACCCTTCCCCCTACTCACCCCCAAACTCCCCGCACCCTTTCCCCCATTCACACCCCTCGCATCGAGCCGTAAAACGTATGCAAGCGCATTTTTACTGGCACAGGTGCGTGTGAGAGGAGATTAGGACATTGAATATATCGATCTGTGCGGTTATTAATTAATTCTCCAGTTTTGATTAAGACTATACGCGACCACGTTTCACTCTCTCTCTCGTTGGTCGTACACTCGGTACATAATAACTGCACGCGCTGCTTTTCCCACCCCCACTTTGCAGCACCAATCTATTTTCTCTCTGCTGGTGGACGCGAGCGATTCTTGTTATTGCGAGAGAGAGAGAAACGATTAACGAGGCAGTGCGGCTATGTGGTGCAAACCTAATTGCTTCTCCATCTGGTTTCCGTCTCGCGCTCTTATGATGTCATCCACTTAGTCACTCACACTGATGGAGTTGCAGATAGCAAAGTGCAACACAATATGGAAAAAGTGGGGTGAAAATGATGGGGGGAAAGTGAGTTAGAAAGAGAGAAGAAGAGTACTAAGAAGTAGAGCAAAAAAAAAATTCTCATCATCATCTCGTCGCTCGATCCTTGAGTTTTTGGATGGACGGATACTGACGCTATGACGTGGGAAAAGAAGAAAAAGTCAAAGTTTGAATTTAAAAAAAAAAATTTTTTTGTCCGGAAATTTTTTTTAAAAATAATTTTTTGACCGCACCCACGCTTAAGTCCGGGTTCTTTGACTCGACTCGGGCGCCAAAACAAGGTCCATTCATTTGTCTGTGACAATATAGTGGACCGCCGACAGCGTGGCTTGTCTGCCGCAGGGAGACAGGTGGAAACGAAACACACCTGTTTACACTCAGATGGCAGATTTGGTTCGATTTCGATTCGATTCGTTGTTTCCGTTTGTATTTATTGCATTGACGATTGAGCGAACGAACGAACATGCGGTAAACCCCGAATCGAAACGACATGACGCAATCTCAGGTGTGCCAGAGGGAAACAGGTGTCAGCAGGACTGGTCGCTCGCCGCGTGCTCGTGGGAATGCGTCGATTTGGCGTCTGTTCGGGCGGGATTCTTGGCAGGCGTCGAGGCGCACTGGCGCCAGGCCCCGGGCGCGCACCGGGGTCACTTTGCACCTTGCAGCCACGCCCACTTTTTGCCTCGTGTAAATCACGGTTGCAGACAGGTGGTAAAGAAGCCACAAAGTGGAAACAGGTGAAACATCAACATAAACCGCACCGGCTCTTTTATTTTTTCTTTCAGTTCCGGGCCTTTTAACCGCCATTTAACACCTATTAATGAGTGGAAATGTCACCAGGTGGTGTCGGCGCGGCGCATCTGCTTACGTATGTGCATCACACGCGCGCGTTTGCGCGGGGGACGTCGAAAATTAAGTAGCGGCCGACAAGTGACATGCACAATGACGCAGAGGGCGCCAGTCTGGCCCAAACACGTGCATTCCATGTGGGCCAAAATAATGAAGCGAAAGACCCCCCCTGCCGTATCGACGCGCGGCGACGTTATGGCGGGCTCACCTGCCGCGGTATGCCGACGGCCATCCGCCGACCCCGACCATCTTTGGGGCTTTCTCGATTCACCTGTTTTTAATTTATGCATCCACACACACCGCAAACACCTGCTTCGAATGTGGTTCGATCGTGACGTAATTGCTAAGATTGTTCGCTAGGAATTATTAATAAAAGAGTGCCCACTAGACCTACATTATTACTATTCACATCTGTCACCCCCAGGGAAGGTCGCGCTTTGCACACCTGTCCGAAAGTGTAGCAAATAGATTTTTTTTTCTTTTGAAATCTAGTTTTTTATTTTTTATAAAAGTGTCAGGATTAGTTTTGACAGGTGAAAGTATTTTTTTAAAAAATTTTTTTTGTGTTTGAATTTAAAAAAAAAAATATGGGGCGGTTTTTGAATAACGGTATGAAGAAAAAGAAGGAAAACGATGACATAGAGAAATGTTTATTAATTAAGAGTTTTAAGCGAGTAGAGGAAATTAATGTAGTGGTTTTCTGTGATTTATTAAGTAACTAATTCATAAGGAAAGTTATTTAATTCCTTATTTGCATATAGATTTTTTTTTCCTTTTAAATTTCCCTATGAATAATTGCAAGGAAATTAATTTTTCTACTATTACGTCTCTAATTTCACACAAAAATACCGTAATTGTGCGTAATTTTAGTCAAATCTAACCATAAAGCTCAAATTTCAAAAACTAACCCGCACAAAAATTCGCACAAATTCGATTGAAACCAGTGACGTCATCAGATTTAAACCCAACCTTCCCCCCCGTCGGATTTAATTTTATCACCATTATCATTCATTGCCACAGTTTATTGTCACAGCGAGCGATGTCGACGTGACCGACTCCAAACGAGTCGCACACAGCCACACCACACCTGGTTATCAGTTGTGAAAACCATTTCTCAGCATTTTCCTTCATCGTGGAATGTCAAGTACAATCGTGGCGTCAAAGAAACGTTAACGACCCATTCAAACCAAGTTTTAAAAAAAAAGAAAAAAAACAACCCCCACCCTTATATCCCCTCGGCCTCATCCACCTTTCTCTTAAGGTTAAGACGCGGGACTCACAGGTGTGTAAATTCCGCCCCAAGGCGCGAGGATTAAGGAAACGAGGGAGGGCTAAATGAGAGAGAAGTCGAGGATACGCTTCACCGCCAGGGGGCGGGGGTGTAAAAAGCACGCGCGAGTTCATACTCCCACACAGGTGCTTCCAAAAGCCTCGAGGGAAAGTGGACAGGTGGCTGTTTTTGCTCGGACGCCCCCATCGATTTACCGAATGGCTTTCCTGCACGACTGTGCGCAGAAATGCGCAATCAAAACAAAAACCGCAAAGAAAATCCCTCGGAAAATCGATCGATTTATTTGAGAAAATAATAAAAGAAAAAAATTGGTGGAATTGAATTTTTGGGTTTTTAGTATTTTTTTTTTTTTTACCTTTCGTCGTCTGGCGCGTCCCTCGTTCTGTATGGTCCGGGTGCAAAGGTCGACGCACTCGGGAAACGACGGAGAGTCCTGTTCTTGACTGTAGTCCATGTCGTTGAGCGAGGCAAGTGCCAGGATGTAACTGCACGCGATACGTAATATGGCTAACTTGCTTAATTTTTGGTTGCATGAGTAAGCAGGCACGGCACGTCGAAGGTTGTCGAACGCAGCACTGATGGTGTGAACGCGCGTCCGTTCACGCGCGTTTGCTTCTATTCGTCGCTCCCTTGTCATGTTCTTGTAATTTCGTTGCTTTAATTTGGCACGTGATGATGACGACGATTTATCTTGTCCCTAAACAAATATTTTAAATATTAAAAATTTACCCCCAAAAATTAATTTTCAAAATAAAATTTATTTTCTTACATCACAATGTTTGACATCGCTCCTCGAAGACGGTCCTGCGACGGAATCACATTCCAAACTAGACGCAGTGTCGCTTTCGGCAGCATCTTCCTCCCATCGACCCTTTTTCGCTTCAACTCTTCGCGGCTCGGCAGCTTTTCTCTTATTCCGAGGTCGTATGATCGAAGCATTAACCGATTGCGAGGGCAACGCAACTGGCCGCACACGTAATTCGACGCTATCGTCGCTCGTACCGGAATCGGAAGGCGGCGTGGACGCGGCCTCCTCCCCCGCAGCGTCTGTCATGGAAGACCTCACCTGACACAAACCAAAAAAAAAAAAATCTTTCACGATATTTCCAGGTGGTCGAGTCGAGCGATTGAGAAATGGTGGATGAAATGAAACCCGAGTCGAAAACCCGCCCGCCCACACTTCACACAGGTTCCATCCAGCATGAACCCCCACTACTGTGTGTATGACGTCACAGCTGTGCCATGAATGAAGCTTATTGTGGAGAACAGAACGACAGCAACGGTTTCCAGACACAGGCAATAAAAATAGAAAAGAAACTCCTTCTCGTCGGTTTGGTTTGCACGTGGTTCAATTGACGCGCTACAAAGAAAGAGAAGGGCACAGCTGGGGGGGAAATTGGAGAACAAACGTGACATCAAAGAGTTAATTTCCAACCCACCCACTCCCACTCACACTCACTCTATGGCCTCACTTGCAAATTTAAAATGAAACTCTAAAAACAAGCGACGGGGAATAAAAGCGGAGAAATTAAGAAGTTGTGTCAATAGCGCTGCTTGCGATCTGAGAGATTCGGAGCAGGTGGCACGTGAGACGCGCTGAGACCTTCTCCAAACACGCAAATCCCCAATGGGGGTTCGTCAGTGTCTGAGCCCCAATTTGAGAAAAATACATACAAAAATAACATTGAAATATATCCAAAATAAAATTCATAGAAAATAAAAAAAAAAAATTTTGTTTGGTCACTCAAAATGACCGATTACCTCGATCGGAGACAAATCCCACGGAGAAAACTGACCACTCCACTCGTTGGAACGCAACCCACGAGCACCAGCAGTATCCATAACATTTTTTTCTCCCAAATAAAATTTAAAAAAAAATCTGTGTCGTGTTTTTAAGTTCAATATATAGGAAATGAGTCTCGTGGAACCCCTTGCCAGCGGGATGAGGCGAGGTTGAGGGCCATCAGGACTGTTGGCGCCTGGCGGAGGCCACACGAACGCGTGGTGCGTTCTCTAGCCTCGGGGTGGGCGGCAGAGGCCACTATTTATTAGTCCGTGGCGCCTTTCGGATCCGAATGGAAGGTGGGACCGGCTAAGATTGGACGAGACGCCAAAAGTGAAGATGAGGAGCAGTAGGGGGGTTGGAAAGGGGCTGGACATGACTGGATCTAAGCAATTTCAAACTCCACCGTCGAGCCATGCCCACCCTTCTTCGAAAAAATGCCCTCATTGACCCGCACGAGTCAACTCGCGACCTGCCATTCTGATTTACGACTTTCCAAACGCTCGCAAGCCGCTTATGGAATCTTACAAAAGATCTTCAACCATCCATCCCCCACCTCCCCTTATCCCCCACTACCACCACTACCTTTAAAACCTTTAAATCCCTTTCCCCCAATACTTTACACGTGATTATTTTCACTGATAACAAAATTTTCCAAATCCGAAAATTCGACATTTTTCAAAATTTAAATTTTTTTTTTTTTTAATTTAAAAAATTATATTTAGTTTTGTATATGCGTTTCCTTACCTTTTTAAGTTCGGTTGTGGGTTTAGGATCGGATCGGAAGCGTCGGGCGAAAGCATGGTTTCGCGTCTAGGGAGCTTGTGCCAGCTGGTGCCGTCAAACCAGGTGGCTGGTGGCAATTACGCCCTGCAATCGCTGAACGCAGCCCGTTCGTTCGGCAGGCGAGTTCAACCGGGACGTGAGGAGGGCGGGGGTGGATGACAGAACCCAATGGTGAAAAGAAAGAGAAGAGAACCAGATGGCAATCAATCGATATTGCTTCCTACAACAAAACTAGATTTGTCCAGTTTCTTAAATATTGACGACGAAATGTTGAAAAAAATTTTTATTTTTATTTATTTTTTAAAGAAAACAAAAATTCCCGCTAGGTTAATGTTTAATTGGGTTGTTTTCGGGATTTGCATATATGGAAATTTGTATTTTGTTTGTGGTTTGAGATTGGAGCAAGTGTGGGATTGTGGAAAATAAATAAAATGTTGAAAATATATTTTTTTTTAATTTTATTTTTATTTATTTATTTAAAAAAAAAAAAAAAATTCCCGCTAGGTTATGTTTAATTGGGTTGTTTTGGGGATTTGCATATATGGAAATTTGTGGTTTAAGAGTGTGGCAAGTGTGGGATTGTGGGAAATGAATACAATTTTTAAAAAAAATTTTTTTTTAATTTTTTAATTTTTATTTTTTTGAAGTTTGGATTGAATTTGTGGATGGTTAGTTGGATTTAATTTATTTTTCTTGATGGAAAAAATGTGTGGTGTTGAGCATTTGATGTGAGGCGCGTGCTGTGGGTCATTTAGTATGGCTTTGCTACCACCTGTGCGTCTGATTCTCGATAAGGGACGTTGAAGCGAAAACAGGTGTATTTGCTGGTTAGATTAGCAAACAAGAGAAAAAGAAAATGTAGTAATTCGTTTCGGTTTTGACCATTGATTTTTTTCTGCTTCAAAGGTCAGAGAAAACAAAATTCTTGTGTGTAAATAAAAACAAGTAAGACATTGAGCTGAATATTTTTATAGAGAAAAAAATTTTACGTGGATTTTTGGTGTTAAGTTTTATTATTATTTGATTTTTTTAATATTTTGATTTATGCCATTCGCAACTGGCTCGAGACAAATTTAAATGTTTATCTCGATTGATGTTTATCTGTTTATATTACTACTGGTCACGGAATGAGGTGGATTTAGTGACATCTAGTGGTATGAAAGAAAATTCGTAAAAGAACTTTTGTTAGTTTCAAACTTTTGTACACAGACGGCGCTGCGAATGATATTTTATTTTTTTTCTTGATTTTTACCAGTGGACTTGTGAAGATTTCCATAGAAAAGTTACATATAAATAAGAAGATTTTTCCCCATCCTGTTGATATTCGCTTATTGTTTCAGATTATCACAATTTTAACTTCTTTGATCCCTCCAAATGCATTTCATCAATAATAACAAGGTGAAAATAGTCCTAATTGCATTTTCCATTTGTAGTCAATTTAAAACACACATTTGTTTTGTACAGATTCCCAAGAGGGTACTAGCAGTTTCATACAAACACAACTTTGCAATCAAGTCTTCTTGAAGTACCTTGACGATCCAAGAATGTAACTTAATGGAGTTGAAAGAACTGAAGTTCAGGGAATTTGAAAGAATCATTCAAAATTATTGAAACTGAATGTCACACTAACTAGGGCTAATAAATAAGTTTGTATTTATTTATGTATTTACTGAATAAATGAAACTTTAAAAAAAAATTACTCTTTTTTTCTCAGGTAATGGATAAAGTGTGAAGAAATGTAATTACAGAGTAAATAAATTACAAAATTTGGAAGATTTTAATACGTACTGGAAAAGTTTAACACCGATTTAAATACTAAAAAAGTCGAAAAAAATAAGTAAATTGTGAATTTTGAATTAGAATAATGAATAATATTGTGAAAATTGGAAATTAAATTGATATAAGAAAAAAATAGAAATATTGAAAGATGAAAAATTCAAAAATAAAATTATTCGAAATAATTAATAATTAATAACTTAGTTACATAAACTAATATTTTAATCATGATGTCACAGGAAGCACAGGAAGTATACTTTTTCGCTTTTTTCACATAAGAGTGCACTTTGACTGCCATCTAGTAGCGTAAACAGAAAACAAATGATCACACATCAAAATAAAAATATGCTATTTAGTATAATTGGGGCTATAATTGTATTTTTAGATTTTTTACATCTATTTTATAATAAACCGAAATTATTCCACTATCGTGAAAAAAAATCTCAAATTCCAGTACACTTTTACACGCACTCAAACAAACACACTCGCAAACACATCATTTGAATAAAATTCCCATTCACAAGTGAACTAGAAATTCCGGTGGCGGCCATTTATTTACCTCTGAGCACTACAAATTAGTATTATCCCGCGCCTGCATACATCACAATTTGCTCGTTTATTTACGACGACAAGACCTTGGACTAAAACACGAAACTCAGTCCACAATTTCATTTTCTATGGGGTCGTTGTATCGATTCCCCTGCCTTTTAAAGGTCTTAAATGGCAGTCAATCATT
Source organism: Geophilus flavus (assembly GCA_034695885.1). Classification (NCBI taxonomy): domain Eukaryota; kingdom Metazoa; phylum Arthropoda; class Chilopoda; order Geophilomorpha; family Geophilidae; genus Geophilus; species Geophilus flavus. The sequence goes on from JAQFZO010002120.1 coordinate 7,867, forward strand.
AATTAGGTGAAAAAATACAATAACTTTTTTCAAAGTTTATAAATAACTCATTTAGGTAACTATTTCTATAATTTTTAGATTCCCGCATGCAACGAGGAATTTTCATTCAAGCACTACCCAACCAGATGCATCACGACCACTTCATCATGCGATTCCCCAGCCACCAAAACGACCGAAATCTGCGTACAATTTGTACATTGCAGAAAGAATGACGGCCCACAAGGCCCAGAACGCCAGTGAAAAATTCAAATTGCCCGAATTGAGCAAAATGTTTGCTGCTGACTGGCGGACTATGACTGCCGATAAAAAACAAGTCGGTTATAAATGTTCTTAACAGCTCCAGACAAAACGTTGGGTACATCCAAAAGATTTTTTAAAAATACAAATCTAGTAAATCCAAGTCGTGCAAATCCATTAAAATCAAATTAATTTACGTAAATCCAAATAAAGCCATGGAAATTCACGTAAATCCAATTAAATCCATACAAATTTATGTAAATCCAAATATATCCATGCATGTTCATGTAATTAAACACATGTAAATCAAGGAAAATCCATGCAAATGTTATGTAAATGTATTACTGTATTTACGTTCATTTACATGGATTTAAATGAATTTATTGAATTTTTATGTGTTTACGTGAATTTATTGAATTTTTATGTGTTTACGTGAATTTATTTGATTTTTATAGATTTGTATTTCTTAAAAATCTTTTGGGTACCCAATTTGGGTGCCCAGTTTTATGTGTACCCAGCATGATGTCTCCCATATAAAAACTTTGTAAAATTTTTGCAAACAAAATTTGCAAAAATTGTGTAAAAAAATTAATCTGCTGGATTAAATTTTGCAAAATTTTTGCACAAAAATAACCACAAAAGTCGAAATTTGTAAAATATTTGCAAAAAATGCAAAAATTTTACAAAGTTTTTTAGCTGGGCTGGAGCCATTCTTAACATAAAAATTTTAAATTCAAGCGTTAATACTCTTTTTAACTTAATTTTTTTTTTTTTTTTTTTTAGAAATATGAAGCAGAAGCTTCCAAATTCAAGGAAGTGTATGTGACCGCTAAAGACGAATGGGAGAAAACCATAACTCCAATTCAATTAAAAGCATTAAAACACGCAAAAGCCGAAAAGAAATTGAAGCATTTAAAAACAACGAGTGGCCTCTCGGATGTAAGTTTCAAATTTTCGTAAAAAATCAGAAAAAAACAAGATTTATAAATATTTTTCTTTCCTTTCTAAGAAACCGAAGAAACCAGCCAGTTCATTCAGTCTTTTTCTGATGGAAAAACACGCCGAAGCAAAGATTCACTCAGAAAATCCTTCGGCCGCCAAGGTGAATTTTCAGCAGAAATCCAAAAAAACGATTCGAATTTAATTCTGGATATTTGTTTACGAATTAAGCCCCAGTCGGCCAAGACGGTAGAGAGGTTATTTTCGTGGCTAATACCGTCGAATTCGGTTGAAATGCCTAAACCTTCTCCTTCTCAACAGGTAATTTGAGAAGGAAATTATGAATTTTAGTTTTTAAAAATGAAAATTACAAATTGGCACACTGGGACTTATTTGTACCGTAATTTCAAGTAATTTTAAGTAAATCTTGAAATTATTCATTTTTTCTATTTAATTTTTAAGGATATTATGGCCAATGCTGCTAAAGAATGGAAGACGAAATCTGAAGAGGAAAAGAAAGTATTTCGAATTTTTTTTGTTAAATATTAAAAATTTGTATTTTGTGACTGAATTTTTGAATTTTCACAGCCTTATATCGAAAAAGCGAAAGAACTTAAACGAAAATACGAAAAAGAACTGGAAATTTGGTTGGAAAAGGTGAAGAAAGAGGAAATTCATACCGAGAAAGCCGTTAAAAGATTACAAGTGACTTTGTCCAAACCTAAAAAATAATGAAATATTTTGTTTTGTACTATTTTCATGCAAGAATAAAAGCAGACAATTTGATTTGCAAAAAAAAAAAATATTTTAATCATTATTTCAATGGGGAAAAAAAAAATATTTTAAGTCCAAATGTTCACAGTTTCCATCACAAACGTATGTAGACAGAGAAAAGTGAAGAAAAAAATGGCAAAGTCGTGCCAAATTCGAGCAGAATAAGAAATAAAAGTTGAACTTTTAATGATAATGGATTCCGGTACTCCAGATAATATTAGCGCGCCGTTCAGTAAACCATGCGCTACATTTATTGCTATTATAGACGTTTGAGGCACCTGAAAAAAGAAACAAATAATTTAATTAGAAACATTTAATAATCAATTCAGCCAAAAAAACGTTGTAAAATTTGTCAAAATTCCAGTCTTTTTGCAAATATTTTACAAAAGTTTTGAAAAATTTAATTGTTTTTACAAAAATTATGAAAAATTTAATTGTTTTTACAAAAATGTTGAAATATTTAATTTTTTTACAAAAAAAATTTGCAAAAATTGTATAAAAATTTTGTAAGAATTTAGCCACTTTTTTATTTTTTGCAAAAATTTTTTATCTGGGAAACAATAACAAACTTACATAAAGAAGCTCGTAACTGATTATAAAAATTTCCACACAGACAAATGGAATAAATATTGACTGAAAAACAAAAATATACAAAATTATTCATAATCCATAATCATTTCCTAAAGAAATATTCACCTGTCCCAATAAATAAAAAATATCAACCACCAGTGCGAAATAAACGACAAATGCCAATAGGGCGAACATAATTTTTCGCATTTTCGGCTTAGCAAACCAATAATTATTGACAGTAGTAACTGATTTGGCACTATCACGAGTGAAGATTTCATCCCTGGAAGTCCGGTGATGTGTTTCGATTGGACAATTATTTAGTTGCAGACGGCCTGCGAGCAAAGGCGTCTCGTCGGTTCTGGCAGTCGATACATTGCCATCTCTAAAGTCACTTTCTTCGTTTATATCGCTCGTGTCCCGTATTAAATAGCGCGTCGATAGAGCAGGTGCTTCTGGCGTGTATGTTCCCCGAGACGATGGCGGGGCAGACGATATGTTACTGTTGTTGTCCACTAAATAAAAATTTTAAAATTTAAATTAAAAAAATTTGTAAGGGTTTTTTTTTAAAAATAAATGAAATTTATACCTTCGCTACTCAAAGTACTGTTTTCACCTAATAGTTTTCTTAAACGTCCTTCTGGATTTTGCAATATTTTCCTTCTTCTCAATTCTCTTCGTCTAGCCAACTCGTCTGCCATGTTTGTTTGTATTTTGCCGATTTGGCTTTTTGTCTAAACATTGCACGGATCCGAACAGCAACGAGCCAGGCAACGAGTCAGACGGGGTATAGATTTTTATTTAAAATGTCTCGCAAAATGTGATTGTAATTTATCTAAGTTTATTTTTAGTACGATTACAGATTTACAATTTTTTAAAAATTTTAAAAATCAAGATTTTTTTTAATACACCCAAAAAAAAATGGTTTCGTCATCGTCATTATTCGAGTCATTATTAATCTGAGACGTTTTTCCACGTCAGTCAGTCAGTTCAAGGATCAATGAATCACATACCCAGACCTATTTTTTCTCCTTTTTTTTCCTATTTAAATTAATGACCTTGTTATATAAAATTGTTTTCCCATTTTTAATCTTCTAAATACAGACCGAAACTCAAACCGAAACCATTCACGAATGAGGTATCGCTCTCTCCCCACCGCTTCAACTCTTCTACGGCGGTTGTAAAGCGGATCATGAGCAGATGAAGAGATGTGTTTATGTTAAAACGACCGAGGAATCCGAACCGGTTTAATTTTTACTAATTGCATCATTGGTCAACAAACTCGATCGTTCGACAGTTAGGAAACAATCTTGAAAAATGTCATCCAAACTCCTACATCCAAGAAACTAATGCAAAAATAGGTATAAACATTCTTCTTTTACCTTTTTCACTTAGTATAGAACTAAAAAATACCCATCAATCGATTAGAAAAAAAATCACAGAAAAGACGAAACAAAATGTTAACGTAGAGAAAAAAAAATGATACGGATCGGAAGATGACGATGTTGAAATGAAACGAAATTCCCATTTGCAGAAATCAATTTCAGCGACCGATCAAGAAACATTTGAAAACAAACACAACAACGCCGATCAAGAACAAGCCAACATGAGCACTGCCACTAAAAAAGCCGATTTTATGCTGAAATCATTAATAGCAGGAGGTAAATAGAAACAAAAAGACTAAAAATACTTGCAGCTTAACCCTGCAGCCATGATCAACAAGTTTTTTTCCAAATAAAAAAACAGGTGTTGCAGGAATGTGTGCCAAAACCACAGTCGCACCTTTGGATAGGATGAAAATTTTACTTCAAGCTCATAACGAACATTACAAAGATCTCCGAGGCGGTAATTTGATATTTTTTTAAAAATTTTAATATCGCCATTAATTTTTTGAAAAAAATTTTTTAGGTATTATTACTGGATTACGACAAATCGTAAATAAAGAAAGTTTTATCGCTTTATACAAAGGAAATTTCGCTCAAATGGTTCGAATTTTTCCCTATGCCGCAGTACAATTTACAAGTTTTGAAATTTATAAACAGGTATTTTATAAATTGTATATAAATTTTTTTTGTGACTCAGTGGAAAATTTTTTTTAAAGATTATATTAATTCTATGAAAATTAAATTTTGCAATATTTCTATTTAAAAAAAATAGAAATTGAGATATAAAACCATAAACTCTTATCTCGATCGGAAATTTTTTCTGATGAAATCACATTCATTCATTACTCAGTTAAAAATAAATTAAAATTTTTTTTTTTTTACTTGTAGCAAGTATTTGGAGCGATATTGGGCCCTAAATCGCACCTGAGTAAATTTCTAGCTGGATCAATGGCAGGTATATTGACTCATCACATTCACACGGAATTTCAGGAGTGAAGAGATAATTTTCCGAAATTATCGATTGACGAGTGACGTAATTTACGAGTAAAAAGATAAATTACCGAATATTATCGATTCACTAGTGGAATTCAGGTCGAGAATTTCACGAATCATCGAATCAAGTCCACGACCAGTAGAAACACGAGATACATTAGAAGCCTAAAGTTTTCTCAAAATCCAAGAAAATTTAGAAAATTTGTCTTACGTTTCTAACTGAGTGGAATTCTCAAGCAAATTTAACTTAGAAAAATCAAGAAAACTCAAAAAACTCTCAAAAACAAAGAAATTTTCAAAAATTACCGATTCACGACTGGAATTCGGGTCGAGAATTTCACGA
>JAQFZO010002121.1:0-13103 GCA_034695885.1 Geophilus flavus
TAAGTTACGCCTAAAACAAAACAAAAACAAAAACTAAAACAAAAATTGTGTTTTGTTTTAGTTTTTGAATGCAGCTAGCATTCAAAAACTAAAACTAAAACAAATCTGTGTTTTAGTTTTGTCTTGTGTCACATTCTCATTAAACTAAGAATTAATGAGAAATAAGTTACGCCTAAAACAAAACAAAAACAAAAACTAAAACAAAAATTGTGTTTTGTTTTAGTTTTTGAATGCAGCTACTTAAATTTGTAAAAATAATTACAGAAACAAGAAAACAAATCATTTTTAATATGAAACAAAAATAGAAACGAAAAATTAAATTATCTTTTGAGAAAAAGAAAATTTTCAGAACAACCACAATTTTCTGAATATACGTTATTTTGAATTAACTTTGAACCAGATGACTTTGAACATCAGGCTAGCTAAAATCAAAAATTGCATCGTTGTGCAACAGTCGGCTTCGTTACTCGGTTGCAAGTTTAACTGAAACGGATAAAACGGATTAATAAATAATAAATAAATAAATAAATAATAAATAAAATCTAACAATTGCATACAATTTAATATCTTGTCCAATGGCCGTTTAGGTCTATGACGGATTGCATCCTCTTGTTCATAGAGTGCACAAGGGATGGCACAATGTCTGGGCCCATGGCAATCTCTTGCCAAATATCCCTGGATTGGGTCCACAGCTGGTTTGAATTCTCTGCAAGTGGCTAAAAACATAAAATTAATATATCATGTATCTTCAAAGTTTTATTACCTTACCAGCATTTGGAGCCTTTGCTTTAACATGCTCCAGATATTTTTTATAGGATTCATGTCTGCCCCTTTGGTAGGCCAATCCAAAATTTCTGTTTCCATTTTAGTATTGAGTCATTCCCTTGTGACTCTTGCTGTGTGTGGGGAAGCTTTATCATGTTGGAAAATCCAAGGATCGTCTCCAAACCTGGCACTGACTCCAGGCAATAGGGATCGCTGGAGCACATCAATGTAAACTTCTGCATATATTTTGTCCCTCAACATGACAAAGGTGCCCCAAACCACGTTCAGACAATCACCCCACACATAAGAGAAACAATTAAAATTTTAAAAAACATTTAATTCAGAAAAACAAAATTATTTGGGAATAATAATTATTATTATATTTTAAATTGTGAGAAATAATTAAATTATTTCTAAACTAATTTAATGTTTTTAAATATAAATTTTAAAAACAGTAAAAAATATTATATTTAAATAATTTAATTTATTGACAATTAAATTAAATTATTTAAATATAATATTTTTAATGTTTTGAAAATATTATATTTAAATAATTTACGATTTTTAAACAAGTAAAAAGTAAGGTCGAAAGAGACATTGAGTAAAACCACCATAGAAAACAACAAAATGGGAACGATAAAAAGCTAGTCACATAGTAAGTTTATTATTATTATTAATATTATTAGCTGGGGTTGCACTATGCTAAAGTTCTAGACGATTGTTATTGTAATAAATTGTTTCCAAGAACATGTGTTTTATCACTGCCTTTCTCAAAACCCTGAGTTAAAAATTTATAAATCTCAAATAAATCTTAATTTCATTACAATTTTGATATTTCTGCATGTTCAGCTGCATCATCTTGACAGTTTTTATTAAATAAATATCAGTACCCCACTAATTAGTGAAAGTGAGGTGAAGTGAGACATTCTCATTTATTTTTCTTATTTTTGGTCCAAGTGGTGCCATCTAGTGACAACATATTTCATTGGAGTGAAAAGGCGTCGATAAATCTTTATAAATTCAAAATAAATCTAGTAATGTAATTCTATTCTCATATAAAAAATACCACATCCCGACCCATCCCATTAAATAATTTATTTAAAATTTAGGATATTCTTTGGTATAAATACACCATATATTTCAATTAAAATAGTTTATTCATATACAGGGTGTTCACCGTTTGGAATTGTTATGGACTACAGTACAAACATCTTTATTCTATGTTACAAATGCAACAGTAAGATTATTTAAATTTAATCCCAAACTAGCAATAATACGACATACAATATCCAATCACAAGACAATATCCAATCACAAGGTAAAATTTAAATTTTATATACATTGTAGTCTTGACTTACATAATAAAAGATTATTCGGGTACGGTAAATGACATTACAACTAAAAGAGTTGTATTCTTTATAGATTTCCGTTACGAATTGAACATCAGACCATACAATTTCCGTGGAAAAAATGACTTATTTCATTAATACACCAAACTTTATAATGTATATATTAAATCTCTCCTAATTGCATGTGGACTCGTAAATGTATTTCTAACATCAAGTGTATTTAATTTTTTGTTTGGCTCCTTGTTTGTCAATCTCTATCTAAGTCAGCTTTTATTAGGACTTTCTTGATCTGGTGACTCACTCTTAAATGTTTCTTTCTATATTATACTGTTTCTAAATAATATTGTTTTTCTGTTGATTTTGAAAAAAAAGTTAACATCCAGGTATTTATCAAATTATTATTTTAACTTCCTTGCTGAAATTATTATTTTAACTTCCTCACTGAAAGAAAGTATCTACGAATCACTGTCTTTTGTTTTTAAATTGCTATTAGTTATAAGGTGAGCATTTGTTCCTTTTTAAGAAATAATTTCCTTTCTTAAATATTAAATATTTAACTCAATGGATTGTTTTTATTACATGACCGATACTGTCGGTGAGGCAATAAGTTATTTCATATCGTTTATTCCTTCAAAAAATCCATTCATTCGAAAATTTGAAATTACTATTTAAATTTGAAATTACTATTTAAATTTGAAATAAATAGGCTATTTAAAAAGTATTTCCTGTTTTTTTATATGTATTTGTGAACGAAGTCTAGTTACTATAAAATTGATTGCTTAGTATTTGTATAAGAATTTTTCTAAATTTTTGTTAACTTTCTATTCTAACGATTTCGTGCATCTTGATGTAATAACCATTTCGTGCAATTTTTTTATGTGTGAATTTATTATTTTGTCACAACCATTTCAGTTAACATACAAGTGATGTCCATGAGGAAATGGTAACTTCTGATAATAACTAAATCCGGATTGGTAAAATGTCAATTAAATTCTTGTATAGGAATTCCTTTATAAAAAAACTCCTTTATTAAAATTCCTTTATTAAAATGTATGCAATTTGAAAATATATGTAGAATCTTGATCTGTAGATACAAACTAAAGTCAAGTAAAAAAAATGATACTGAATAAAATATATAAACTGTGAGTGACTTGATAGCTGATACATGGGTTAAACTTTTTCTTTTTTTGAATTGCTAATTTGTATGAAAATAAATGTTTATGCTATAATAAATATTGTAACTTTTATTCTTCTAAAAATTGGTGTGAGTATAAAATATGAGATTTTAAATTTTCTTTATAAAAAAAAACAGGAAAAAATCAATCATGTTTAAAATATTTGTATAGAAAAAAAATTAAGATTGGACATTACTTCTAACTGTAATTACACAAATTTTTAGGTGATAAATATATCGCTCATTCTAAACCACTCGATCTTGCTACCCCTTATACACAACACTCTGTCATGAGGTGTGTGGGATACTTATCCCATCTGTAAAACATTTTCAAATAAAACCGCAAGCTGTAAACTCCATTTATTAAGATATCTAAAAAAACTGAGTTTTTTTTTAGTTTCTTTTCAACTTCCGAGATGACGCCACCGTCTACTAAATGAAAGCCAGCAAAACCACATATGGGAGTATTGAATGATAAGATGGATTAAATGATAAGAAAAATCCAAAGAGGGTGAGAAATGATGTGTTAACGAGTTAATTCAGACATGAGGGAAATTGTTAGTTTGAATTTCAAGCAAGAAGTGCTTATTTTTCAAGTGAATGTAAATTCTGATGAATAAAAAAGATTTTTTTTTATTTCAAAAACATTTATGAATTAATTTTTCAAAATTTAAAAACAAAAAATAAAATCGATCACTTTTTCCTATTGTTGATTTCTTGAATATGTTATTTTGAGTTGTCCTTCGAGTAAGATTATCTTTTCTAGGTTGAATCTGAAAGCATTCTGTTTTGGGAAAAATATATTTACAGTTTGAGAAGGTTGTTTCAAAACAACAAAATGTCTGAATTCAACTTCTTTTGCAAAAGTCATGGTGAAGTGAAATGCATGCTTTGGACTGTAAACAATCTTAATAGATTGGCATTGATCAGCGGATCGAACAATTTATATTGCACATGCGAAGATGAAAGACCAGAACGTTATTGTTTTTGTTTCATGAACCATCTTCATACTGTGCGCATCCACATTTTCCCCAGCGAATGGAGCTACTTTGTCATCTGAAAGTTTTCAATCATTGCTTCATGAAATTTGCCTGCAGACGAAATTTTTCCCCGACGACAATGATAGCAACGAGAGCGAAATGAGCCGAGGTGACAACCTAGGGGAAGAACCTGATCTAAGATTTATTCTCGTACCGTACATCGATTCATCAGCTAAACCACTTACCTAATTTTACATTTCATTTGATGCATTTAAAACAATGTTTAATGAAATGAATGAAAAAATTAGTGTATGGTTTAATGAAGATGAATAAAAAAATGATTTTTTTTTATTAATAATCAAGCTAAGTTTTCATTTCTTTGTTTGTGAGATTATGAATTTCGCATTTTCTCTATTTTTTGATTAATTTTTGCACATCTTGCTTGGTGGCGCTCTTTTCCTAACAGTGGGAAAAAGTATTTCTCCTCACTTCAAATCAAACTTCGAAAAAGATAATCATGTTTTCTTTTCACAATTGAAATTTTCAATTTAATATTTTAATTTTTTTTTGTATCTGATTGAAGGTCGTGACCTTGTCTGTCTGTTTTAAAAAAATAAAAATTAAAACATTAAATTAAAATGTTTATTTTATTTTAAGTTTTCTTTTCACAATTAAAATTTTCAATTTAATATCTATTCGGGTGATTGTGACTTCCTTTTGTCTGTAGCTTATTTTTCAAATATTTTGAATTTAATTAAATCATTTGATAACAATTAAATTAAAAATTATTCTCGAAAGATATAAAAACAATCAATAAAAATAAATTCTGTTCTTATGGTCTTGCGATTGGTTCAGGACTGTTAATCAAATAATCATATCAGTCATGTGAACTAAAAACAACTTTTTAACTTTTTAATTTTTAATATGGAACAAAATAGTTAGTTGTAAGAGTATTCCATCATAAAAACAACTGCAAAATTTCTTGGTGTCTGATTTAAATCAGGAAAAAAATCCATAGTAAGCACAATCGTAATGATGGGATGGGATCACATTATCGAGAACAAAAATAATAGCGAGGTAAGAAAACAATTGACTATGCAGTATATAGTAAAAGTAAATTCATTAAATTAAATTGAATTATATGACATTGTTTAGCCAATCTTAGCATTTTATGATTGGGTAAGATTCACCCAAAGATTCATGAAAGGATTCACTCTGGCATTGGGAACTCTACACACAGATTCATCCTAATTTCGACCCCCTCACGTTTACTTAAAATGGATAAAACAAAAAAACGGATTTACAGAATCATTTATTCGGTGAGTAATAATTTTGTAATCTAATCCAGAGAAATGTAGTAGCAAATCTTTTGTTATATATATATATAGATGGAATAAAGACTGAATCTGCAAATGTAATCAAGTGAAATATAATTTAAAAGCAAAGCAAAAAAAAAGACGGATTTGTGGAATTATTTAATTCTGAAAGTAATTTTATGATCTGATTTAAAAAAAAAATATAGCAATAAACCTTTTTTTTTGTTTTGTAGATAGATGAAATAAAGAGTAATCTATAAATCAACGCCACCCTAATAAGGGTAGAAATTAGGGATCTTGTTTATGGTACTCAATTTTTACTATGAAAGGAGAAATTGTGATTACATGAAGGTTGTGTTCTTCATCAGATTTCAGTTCACTGTGTTCTTTTAAATAATTCTTAAACCAGTGGCAACATGTCGTCCTTTAATCGTTTCTTTTAGCTCATTCAGTTCATTTAGCTTTATTAACATTAACATTAATTAATAACTAGCTACATTTTTAAAAGCTAAAACAATTTTAGTTGTAGTTTGTTTTAGAATTACTTGCTGCTCGTTTTTTTTTCTTTTTAAGTTCATTTAGCTAACTTATTCGGAAAAATAAAATCAAACTGGTATAAATTTCATCTGATAATTAACATGCTCTGATCTGATTTGTTTTTAAAGCTTTTACAAATATTTATGGACAATTGAATTAACCGTTCGAGTTTCTTAACATGCTCTTTGATTTTTTAACTTGGGTGGTTTTTTTTTAGTTAACTTGGCTCGACGTAAATATCTGATATCATTTACAAAAGATTCACAATTATTTGTTCATATTCTTTAACATGATTTACATTTTTTAGCCAGTAGTAAAATGTCCTCTTTAGTTGATCGTTAGTACAACAATTCTTATTCCAAGGAGGGAAATATTATTTTTTATAGCAAATTACATACGTCGGTTGAAAAATGAAATTGTAACGGTCGAAAATGGCACCCACATTTGAAATAGTCGATAAAGAAAGGAACTTAATAACTAATTTTAAAAATTGTAATGAGTCATAAATTTGTAACTGAATATTTACTAGTTCCTTTACAGTGTTAACTACAAAATTATAATTTTCACTGCACTATACTTCAATACCAGGACTTTTTAATCTCCTTGGATTTTTTTTTTATCTTTATAAAACAAATTAGTATTCAATCAATATGTACAGAAAATGACTTAACAAATTTAATTTAACCCTATAGGAACATAAATTAACTGTTTGTCTTTTTTAATAATCCATTTTTTGTTTTCAAAATAACATCAGTCAGAATGTATAATTGTAACAGATAAAGAAATTTGTGAAAAATTTATGTGAAACAGTACGGTACCTAATTTTGTAAATATAATATATAATCAATAATCAATTATTCTGTATAACAACTAATATATATTTTATTAAAAATATATGTATTCGTTGTTATACAGAATAATTGATTATTTTTATAATTGATTTTTATAGTTTTTATGATTGTTTATTTTTAATGATTGCTTTTTATTATGTAAATATTTCTAAACTGAAAATAAAATTTTAATATTAATTTTAACTGAATTTAATATTAATTTTAGAAATCAACTTTTCCAATATTTTTGTGATGATGCAATTCTGATTATATCTTATTTTTATTTACCTGACTTATTATTTATTTGATCTTCCTCTTCATTTAAAAAAATAAATCTTTTCATATACAAGTTGTAAAAAAATAAATCTTTTCATATACAAGTTGTAAAAAAATAAATCTTTTTATATACAAGTTGTAAATCTTTTCAAATTTTTTTCTGTTTACAAAAATTTGAGTCATGAAAAATATTTATGGGAATTAGAATGGATTTATTAGCCATTTGAGTCATAAAAAATATTTATGGAAATTAAAATGGATTTATTAGCCCCGTTATCATAATTAAAATGTTCAATAGCATCCGTTACCAGTTTATTGCTGGTTGTATTAAAAAGGGACAATTTTTTGCAATTAACCACGAGTATATGACTCTTACATATGACTCTTACGAGAGTAATATGATGAACAATAAAATGTAGAATATTTAAATAAATTGTGGATAAATAAATAGATAAATTTTATTTATAACAGCAGAGATAATCAGTGAAAGGGAAAGTTAATGTTAATGTGTAAATCTTTCATATTTTCACACAAGATTTATACATTAATATTAACTTTCACTTTCACTGATTATCTCTTACTGTTATAAATAAAATTTATGAGTGTGTGAACCTGTGTGAAAGTTGAAATGTGTGAATGTGTCAATGGAAAAGTAGGTGAATTCATAAATTCATTTAAACATGTGCATTTCGGTTTACACATGTGCAATATGTGTTTGCACCAATAATATCTGACATCATGTGTGCAAACACATAGTTGCACATGTGTAAACCGAAATGCACATGTTTAAATTCATTTATGAACTCACCTACTGTGAATCATTTTGTGTGTAAATTATTGTGAAAGTGTGAATGTGAGTTTGTGAATAACTAAAGAACAGAAAAAATTGAAGAACATAAAACAAATTCTACCTTTCTTAATGTGTTTATTTCTACATTTGAAATTAATTTGTTCTCTTTATGAGTGACAAATAACCGAAGAGCAGAAAAAATTGAAGAACAAAACAAATTCTGCCCAGTTAAGTAAAAGACAAACCATGTATAAATAAAGAAAGGACAAACACTGCCCAGATAAACAAAGGTCATCATAATAAAATTCATTGTCGTGTACTCACAAATTAAAATTTCAAATACTTAACAATTGTAATTCAGCTGAATCAGATTTAATATAGTATCTGTAACAAGGATTATGCTCCCGAAATCCCCAAATCAGAAACCGATCTTATTTATGGCAACACGGAAAGAAAATTAAAAATGTACAAAAAACTTAACGTGGAGTAATCCAATGCCGGAATGTGTACGGGTACCAATGACATTCGATTATTGCGAAAATCCAATGGACGAGGAATTAAAGAAAAGATGTCCGAATTTAATGTTTGACATCTGTATCGACCCAAAGGCCCAATTTTGGTGCCAAGACGGAGACTAGTCGATTTGCACGAAAACAAAAGCCAGAAAACCAAAATGTTTATGTGACGTAATTAATGAGATAATAAATTAGATACCAGAAAAAGACGACGACGGTGTTGATGGTATCGAACTAAGGTGTCGTGGATGGAGATTTCGACGATGACTGGGAATGTCATCGACGGCGATATTGCGGTTGAAGACGAAGACGACGTACAAAAAAACAAACAAAGAGATTGAATCCCTAGTCAAAGGAAAAATAAAACGTAAAATCTACCAAAAACATGAACTTTGTGATTTTTGGAATACCACTTTGAAAAATATTTTAAATTATAAAACAAAAAGAATTTCAAATATAAAATTATTTAAAAAAAAATAAAATTTTTCGAATATAAATTATTTTGACACAAAAATAAAAATTCCCACATAAATTCTTTTGAAAAAAAAAAATAAATTATTTAGAAAAAATTAAATTGTAATATTTTAAATTATGAAAAAATAATAACAAAATTTTAAAATATTTTAAAGGTATATAAATAAATACTTCAGAACTGAAATACAATTGATCTTCGAGATCACGTGATCCCTGGCAGGGACCGTGATCTTGATGATAAAAATAGTGAAATAGATGCACTTTTTTTTTAGCTTTGTGTCACTTCTTGAAATGTTCTATATACCTACATATATATTTAGCATTTAATTTAATATTTAATATATTAAATTAATAATGATTTATGGAAGGCTTATCAGTGAAGACTGCATAGTTAAACAATCTGAACAGATGTTGAAATCATTCGATCATCTATATTTTATTCATTTATCATAAGGTAAGAAGATTTGAATTTCACCTAGTTTTCACAATAGAGTAATAAGAATGAATAATTTGTATTCCTGACAGATTACCGATAGAAAATATGTCGATTTTTTTTGTCTATTATAATACACCAAATCTTATAATACGGTACATAGTAACATCACTATAAGAATGCGCACTACCGGAATTCTCCAAAAAAATTGTTTGTTTTTACATTTTGTACACCATACCTCAGCAAGACGAATACCAGCTGCTAGAGTAAAAAAAAAACTTTTAACCTACGCCTGAACCAGACCAGAAACAGAACGAATATTAACTTGGGCTATTGTTGATACAGTTAGAGAGAGGAGAACTAGAAGCAAAAAATAAACAGGAGCAACTGCTTCTACATCAGAACCAACAGCCGGAGGAAAACTAGAAGCAAAATATGATATGGCTCTATGAGACCCTTGATATTTGTCTCTTGACTTGTAAATCAAGCTTTTCAAAAATCGTAAGACTGTCTAACCAACTAATACTAATACTAATAAAATGTTTTGTAAAATAATTTATAAAATTTTTTATTTATGATACTTTTGGTTTTGATTTATTTAAATTTATTTATTGTTGTGTTGTTTTGAAATCATACACTGTTCTACCATAACCTTATTTTGGTATTCTTAGTTTTTTGATATCCTAAAATAATGAATGTTGAGTTTAAATTTAGTCACAGTAACCACACACACACCCTCATTACATTTTTATCGATTGTTTCAATTGTATATCTTGTATAGACTTTGTGTTGTTTAAAGAATCAACAAAATCATTGTTAATCCAAAGTTCTGATAAATATGATGTACTATGATTATCAAAGTTTATCCTTATAAAAGGTTTTAAAAAATATTGTTTTTGTATTTACATATGTGTAAATTTTTATATTATTATTAACAGTTTATTATTTTAAAATTAAATTATTTAATTATTATATTATATTATATATAAATATACTTGAGTCTATGTAAAGAATGAATGCCCCTCATTTCCTTTAAATACAAAAGAACGACCTTGATATAATATTTTATAGCATTTTATGAGATTTTATGGGATTTGGAAAATAAATTACAAGTGAAAGCATATACACTATTTTTAGATATAAAAATACAACTGCATAGCCAACTACATAACCAATTTGATAATATTAAATATACTATTGTCAAACAAAACAATTGGATGAGTAAAAATAAGAATGGCATTTTTTTTTTAATGAATAAACAAACAAAAATTTGTATGTAATAAGCGTTATACCACAATTGGCATATGAATTCCGGGATGACAATTATAATCATCTAACATAAAATCTGTAGCTTCAAAATCGTCGATATTTAAACGTTCTTTAATAATATATAATTTAGGGAAGGGGTTTGGAATTCTTTTCAATTGTTTTTCGATGGCCAGAATATGAGTTAAATATACATGCGCATTACCAATACAAAGAATCAGCTTCTTTGGTTTTAAATTAGTTAAATGTGCAATCATGTAGGTTAAAAGAGCATAACTCGCAATATTAAAAGGAACGCCAAGGGCCATGTCGCCAGACCTTTGATAACATTGACATTCTAATTCACCATTAAAGACGTAAAATTGGGCTAAAATGTGACAAGGAGGTAACGACGTTTGATCTAGATTCGATGGGTTCCAAGCAGTCATTACAATTCGACGATTCGAAATTCCGCTGGAAATATCACGTTTTATGAGATCGATGACATTTTCTAGTTGATCTACCCCTTGACCGGCATAATTTTTCTCTGGACCTCTATAATCAGCATTGAAATGGCGCCATTGAAATCCATACGAGGCTCCAACAACGCCTTCTGAGAATTCTTGTAAACCAACCTTGTCTAAATAACTTCTCGAAGTATGAGAATTCCAAATTTGAATGCCTTTATCTTTTAGAGGTTGGACGGTCGTGTTTCCGCTGATAAACCATAACAGTTCTTCGACTATGGCTTTCCAAAAAACTTTTTTAGTGGTCAACAAGGGAAACACGTTATTTCGTAAATCGAAAGACAAATGAATTCCAAATTTTGATACGGTCCCTATACCCGTACGATCAAGCATCCTATTTCCATTAGTTAAAATCTGGTCTAATGTAATCAGAAATTGCTTTTCGTCTTCGTTGCAAGTCTTTTGCTCGTGTAAATCACCCGACGGTTCCATCTACAACAGTTATGTTAAAGAAAAAATAAAACAAGAACTCGTTCTGTTTTACAATTTTATGTTTGTAATACTGAGTAGTATAAATAAAATTCAACACATAATTTACTTTATAATATTTTGTATTAATCTAAATCTAATACATTATACACTTTATTAAATAAAAATTTTAATTTTTTTTTAAATAGATGTAAATTTGATTTTTTTTAAAAAAATTTGAAATAAAATTTTATGAATAAGTAAAATAAATAAATAAATTGCTTTATAATTATAATTATAATTATAATTATAGATTTTTTAAAAAAAAATTTGGAATAAAATTTTATGATTAAGTAAAATAAATAAATAAATTGCTTTATAATTATAATTATAATTATGTTCAGATTTTGATATTTCGATTGGTGGCGAGCTTAGCTGAAAAATAGCTAGTAAAGAATTGTTGTTTATTCTGTTGACTGCATGAAGCAGGGGTTAGTCCTTTATGATTCGTGCTTTTTAAATATCGAGTCGAAAAGGCTCCAACGAGGATGGCGTTTGATGTATTTTCTGTTTTCATTTGCTATACGCTATATGGACTTGTGTGCGTTGCAGACCCACTTTGCCACCAGAGGGCGTTGCAGGTCAGGGAGACTTAATTTCTCCAACCATGTGAAGCCACTCATAAAACGATATATTAAAATTATTACTTTCCAATCGATATTTTTTTTTTACCGTTTGCTCGAGTCATAAAAAGAAAATAATCAATTTTCCTTTAATTAAAATGTTTTTTGATAAATTTTTTTTAGGAGTGAATTTTACATCCAAATTACACTTTTATTATTGTCACCATATTCTCATTTTGAAATATCTTTATTGCTCTACCGTTACTGTTGGTCGATCAAAACACAGTAGGGCTAATCAGTTGTGTGTGAATGTGAATGTGTGAATTACATCACACGATCACGCGTCACATGTAGTAAATTTTATGTCGTTATTCACATTCACAATTTTACACAGATTCACACATAACTAATAATCCCTAGTGAAATAATTCTATTTATAAATGGAAGTGATTCGACTCGTATAACTCGAAGCTTTTAGACTCACTCATTTGTTTGACCTTGAATGCCACTCCTTACAACTCTTTAAAAAGATCATTAAAATAAAAATACAAGGTCGTTCACTCTTTGACGGGAAGTGATATTTCCCGTATTGCGCATGCGTGTGGCGCGAGATTCAAATTGTAAGTAATATTTATTGGCTAATAAATATTCCGATTTACGATGAACAGCCTAAGGCGCTTGTGTCGCCGACCCCTACCACCAGGTGGATTCAGGTAAGATTAGTCGGATGACTAATCCCCCAGAATCCTCAGCCAAGGTATAAAAACCCACGACCACGTGTGAATCAGTCTGATTTGCTTGAACCCTGAACTTGAACGTTACGTTTTGCCTTGTGCTGATTTGATAAGTGTATTATTTTAT
>JAQFZO010002122.1:0-13100 GCA_034695885.1 Geophilus flavus
ATGTATTTGTATGCCAAAACTTGAAAATAAAATATAGCTGTAACCGATCGATTTATCTTAAAGCTTTAACATAACTTCACTCCCATTTCACATTCACAACTTTCTAACAGATTTTTCTATTAATAAGAACAAATTTGATTTTTTTTAAATAAAAAGAAAAACACGATACGATATAAAAAAAGAATTACTCTTTATTTTATTTTCTTTATTCATTTTTATTTATTTAAAAAAAAAAGAAAGAACTTCGTCGTAGAAATGACAACGACGTTGAATAATTTTCTGTTATCTGATTTTGCGAAAGCATCGACATGTGTCGACCAACCTTGCGTTTTAAGTCACAAGTTAGTCAAAGCGGACAAGACCAATTTTGGAAAACAATACTCGCCTTCGAACCAGTTTAACACGAATATTTTTCCAAGAATATGCGCGAACTGCTTAGTTATGAAATACGGGTTGTACGAGTCGACACATTCGGAGACGATGAATTACATGAATTGCATAGTAAAGAAAACTCAAGGAATATGTCCCAACGACAGGACGGAAGGCCCTTATCTGCGCGCTTTCAAATCGTCCGACAACGTCGTCAGGGATGCCAATGTCGTCTTTCCCGAGAACACGATAATCATTCCCAGCGGTCAATTATTGACTGACATAATGATGTCAGACTCCGATAACTTGTTTAATAAAAATAGCATCGTGCCAGAGGTGAATATACTCACAACGAACTTCAATACTGTGTTCGAAGCTGTCGACGTAGAGGAACAAGACAAGTTGTTGGAAACATTTAAATTAGATACGGACAAAAAAGAATCAGACATGAGGACTCAATTAGATGAAAAAAAACAAGACAAATTAACCAAATTTCAAATTGATGAGGACGAGGTACTCCGGTCAAAGGTAGATCAGAAACGAGAAACCTTTATTAAAAATAACGAATATCACCTAAAAGAGAAGAAAAATAAATACAAAAAAATTTGCGAGAGAGACATGGACAACTTAAAGAGAAGATTAACCGGCGAGTTTGAAAATGCGGTCAACGGGGCAGCTAGAAACGTCGTCTGGTCTAAATTCGAACAGGGAAAAACCTTGATAGAAGATCAATTAACACAATATATGAAGCAAGCAGAAACAGAATTCGAGGATGATGTGGACTCGATTTTACAACCAAGCATCGATCAAATCACCAGCGAACACAATAAGTCAGTCAAGGAACGAAAGAAAAATATTGCTACTTTGATGAATCGCGAAACAGAGAGAGAGCTATCTCAACTTCGAGAAGAAGAAAATCGACAAAAGAATATCAAAATGGACTTTTTAAAATCAAAACAAATCAAACGTTATAACAAGAAGGGCAAAAATAAGAGCTACGTCGATTTTCATTTCATCGAAAAGTACGTTTTGAATCCGTACATATTCGCTTACTTTAAACATCTATACGATCGAATGACTACGTTCAAGAACAGTGCCGGCAAAAAAGTTTACAAAACATTGGAGGAAATTCTGTGTGTCGATAATTTTTCGGATGCGGATTGCCTGGGTGCAACTTACGAAGTGGATTTAATTTTGATGTCGAATCTCATTAATCCGGTGGCATCTTTATCGTATTACATCAAAAATGCGGAGACCATCGAGATGACGGAAAACAAGATGACGTCGATACATAGAACGATGACCGATGTTAAGGGACCTGCGAGCGAACCAGAACTCGCGAATTTAGCAAAAAATTTATATGCGAATCTCACGTTCACGGGTGATGATTTCGATACAGAAATCAAAAGAACTAAGATTCAATGCTTGGACGTGGAAAAATTGCAACACTTTAACTCTTTAATGTTCAGTCAGGTGATTGGTATGAGGCAACTCATCGTCCACAGACAGCCTACTGGTGAGAACAATGTTTACGACAAATCCTATTTCATGAAGAAACCGCAACATAACATCTACTCCGCCAGTGGATTGCACGTGTCTACTTTTTGCGTCCCATCGAAGATAATGAAAGGGCAAACTGTTTTTCGACAGTATTTACCAAACGTAAAATGGATGGAAGGAATAGGATTAGTCAGCACGAAAAGCATATGTCGAGACGAATTACTCATCATCGACGAATCGGTGGAATTAAACAATTTTATCAGATTGAAAATGAACGACTACGATCAGAGCATCGATTACGTCGTACCTGGCACTGACGAGAAATTAGATTCAAAAACGAATTACGAATACGAGTCGAGACGATCGTACAAACCAAAAATGTGTTTATATACAAAACTGTAATTGCTCAAAACAAAAAAAATGTTTCATAATCTTTGACGATGGAAAGGGGGATGAAAGCGGTAGATGAATCATGCTTATGTCACAATGCACTTATTCTTATAAGTAAGATCATCGATCGGTTGTATTTACTTTAACAACCAATTAACGACCTTACTTATTTTCCCACTGGAATGTGAAATCGACTTTAAAGAGATACAAGTATACGCATGAAAAGGTTTCCAATGATGAGGTCAGTTTTCGGTATCTTTCCTAACGAAAGTGAATTAGAATAAAGAAAGTGAACTTAAGATTATTCGAGGAAAAAAAATAATTTGAGCAAGGTGGGGTAGAAGAGAAAAAAAATCTACAGGTTTTTTTACTTACTGTACTTTTATTTTTTTCATGTTTTTTTTATAATTTTTTCGTTTTAAAAAAGATCAATCGAGAATAACCTAACGTACGAGTTCTTAGAACTTACCATCGAGATACATTTTCGTCATGTTTATAACGTGCGGAGTTCTAGACTCTTTAATTTCTTCTGATTCATCGTTAGATGTAGGAGGCTTTGCAATGACGCTATCAGCTACGACTGCAATATCGGTTTCGACGTTATCCAATTTTGATATTTTTCTCGGCGGTTTCTCGTAGACGTCCCAGTTTTCACCGATGAACCTCTTTTGCGTTTGTTCTTGTTTTCCAGATGATTGTTGTTGATCTTGTCGCCATTGCTCTCGTTCCGCTTCCATTTCAGAATACTCTTCGTCGTCTTCGAAATTCTCATATTTGCTGTCATCTGCCGTTCCATCTTTCTGCTTGTTTTTGTAGCGTTCGATCTCAGTTGCAAATTCGATGTCGTTTTCTACATCGTCAGAGGACGTATAACTATCGACGCGTCCGCTCTCCAATTCAAATTGAAATTTAGGAGTTACGTTCGAATTTTTGCTGACGTAAAATCCCGTAATTTTTCCTTTAATATGGGTGAGTCTAGATATATCTGCACCAAAACTGTACCACGGTCTGGTGAATATGGAACCATAGTCCAGTTTGCCCCCTTGTACGTGCAATCCCGTGTACCTCCATTTTCGAGCACAAGGAACAGCGTCACTCTCTTTATCAATATCGTATTTCGACGGGTCTTTCAATTCCATTTTGAAATTTTCGAATATATCTTTACAATGAGGAAAACAATTCTTAGAACTGTGGGTGTTACATCGGTTCAAAAGCGTGACGGCTACCGTCTTCTTTTCGTAATTCAAATTTAGTTTTTTGCAAACGTACTCGCTGGTCTTTACCATCAATTCCGCAAATTCATCTTCCGGAAATATCCAACCTCGTTGAAAAGAAATTCCATTGTTGGGTTTTGCTAGTTTGTTCATTGCGTTCGGTTCATCCATCGGTCGTTGCAACGGACAACCTCTTCCATATATATCATTCAAGACGAACGGTGGCTTGATGGTATATTTCATGAAATTGAAATACGACCCTTTCTGCGTAACCGTCAGACCATCGTTATCTAACAATTTGAAAAAACCAGCATAAAGTTTAGAATTCTCATTTGCCGTCATTTTATTGCCGAATTCCGTAAAAAAAAAAATCTGTATTTTCTTTTACTGTTGGTACGTGTAACAAAAATTTTTCTACTAACTATTATATCATGAACTTGTCTTTTTTTATTTATTGTTGACTTTGAATATAAAAGTCTTTTTTTATATCCAATTAATTTTTTTTTAAAACAAAAAAAAATTAAACTAAATACATTTTTTTTTAAAATATTGGTATTAAAATTATTGTTCTTTTCATTTCGATTACTTTATACAGTATTATTAAACGATTATTGTTTTCTCTTACTCATCTTCCCGACCCTTCCTTCATCTACTTACGAAATTACTATTTAGAAAATACGTACGTATTTTAAAATCAGTAATAAATTCTCTAATTAATACACCCGAACGACCGATCGATCAATCACAACTTTTGTTTTTAAAAAAATAAAATAGAAAATTTCAATTTTGCATCGTTCGGTTCTTGGAGCACGTTTTGGAATTTATCGAAGCTGTTCAATCGTAAAATCGTGATCCCGATGGGAACGTTCGAATCTATCTTAATTTCAACTTTTATTGTTAACGATGCCTTTGTGAAGTTCGAATCGATGAAAAAATGTTGAACGCCCGAAAAAAAATGTAATCCTGTTTTACGCGACGAAAAAACTCGCGTGAGAACTTCTGTAGAATTTGTTAATTTAAAATCTATCGTGAAAAAATCGATGGCGTGCATTACCTCGTAGTATCCATCGTAAGTTATAATGACGTTCTCTTTGCTGTACGTATCTAATTCTTCGTCGAGCAACACCGCGCTCCTATTATTCGAATCGAGATCCATCCGTGTGGCGCAAATGCGACGATACAATTTTTTCTTCAATATAGACGTCGCATCGACCCATTTCATTTCATTAAGTTTCGAACGAGACAATAGATGAATCTCGTCTTTTTCTGCGTCCGATATATGCGGTATGCCCTTTTGCAATAAATCTACGGTCGGTAATTCTTCTAACAGCATGGGTTTCCAACTCAGCATCTTAGAAGTGGGATTGTAAGTCAATGCGGAATTGACGATCGGAGCATCCGGAATTTGATATTCGGGATGCGATCGAAGTTTACTACTGCTCGGATCAAAAGTAACCAGACATCTTGTTGGTTCGTTGTCGTTAGATTTTAGATCGTGACCGTCGTTAGATTTCGGATGAAGACTGCTTAAAATTCGATTGTACATGTAGACGTCCTCCCAGAAGTAGAGCTTGGAATCTGTCGTATTTATTCCGAGAACTCTCGCCTGGTTACTAATATTGTCTCCAGTTTCGTTTTCGTTAACTTCACTCTTCGTCGGCGATTCGATCGGGAACAAAGTAAAGACGCCTCCTTTCCATCCCACCAACCCGTTCTCTTCCGAATCCGGAATTTCTAAGGTTTTAATTTGTTCGCTAGTACGGTCGCACACGAGCAGACTCTCTTTACTCGTCCCATTTGGAGGTATCGTTTTCAAATTTTTAGCAAAATCTCCGAAAAAATCGTCAAACTGAAAACCGAACAAATTGTCCAAATCATCCCAATGTAAATTCATGAGTTTGTCAAAAGTCAGCACCGAATCTTTATTCAATGGGACGACCAGCTTGTACCATGTTAACTGGTTTTCTTTAACGTCGTAGAACATCATGGAGCAATCATTCGTTACTTTTTTTTTCTTTTTCAAGGGTAACTTCATAAGCGCGTTGTTTTCCACGCACACGAAATGCGACGGCAAAGTCGTCGCTTTCTTAAGGTCCGACATGGACTCCCGTAGGAAAAACTCCGAGGTCGTCCATGTCAGGACGTTGTTTTTCGCAGTCAAGAGATAGTCTCGCTGGTCAATATCATCGGGGAACGCAGGAATAACCAAAGAATTTGTTGTGAACAATTGTTTTTGGTCGACATCGTAAAGAACGAGTGGGTATCGATTGGTGGTCGTGTTGGAGCTGGTTATCGGCAAAAACGCTTCCTGCTGAACGGCTCCTAATGTCGAGTCTTTTAGGTTTATCCACGTCAGTTCGTTGCTCGCGTTGAACCCCACGCACAAGGAACTATTCAAATGCGTCGATGGATTCAACGAAAGGAAATCGTCGGCCAACTTCCAACCACGGATAATCGATTTTGTCTTTGCCTCGTAAAACAACATCACATTCTCTTTCGGTGGATTTTTCATAAATTTAGACCACAGGTTGTTCGCGGCATCAAATTTCACTCGTTTTATTCGGTTTTCGGCGGTGATGCCAAGAACATATCTGGGTACAATCGCGTCGTCGTCATTTTCATTATTATCGTTGTCGTCGTTCAATTTTATCACTATCGGTACCAATTTACCTCCTCGCCAAGTGACCATCACCAAGTCTTCGGGTTTGACATCGGGAGGTAAGGCTAATTTATAATCGGTGAGATCACAACTGAAAATCCCTGTGGAAATGATGGGTCGTAGTCGCAGACTTCCGTCCGACGTCAGTGTTAGTACGTCTCCCACATTTCCATCATCTAAGAAAATCGTTTTCGACGCGGCTTTCACACCGAGTGAGAAATTATCGATTAAAGCAAAATATCCTTTATCGTACGTAGCCGCATCGTCGAATTGAACAACTCGATCCCAAGACAAATTTCCTTCGTAGTTGACGAGGAAAAATTTATCTTTTGTCGCGATGGGAGGATCGTCGATCGTGAAAAATTTTTTCGCGATTCCGTCGTACGCGATGAGTTTTCCCTTTGAAGATGCGGTCGTCGTAGCAGCAGTCATAGTCGTAGCCGGTTCGCTTATCATCAAGCCGGACATTAGTTCGTCAACTTCCTTCGCCAGTTCGTTTGTAGGAAACCACGTCAGGTTTGAATCGGAATCGTACGACAGGAAACTCGTTTTCGAAGCGTCCGATATAGGAGGTAAGATATCTTTCACGGTTTTAGAACTCGACGAATCGTACACAACTATTTCACCAGCGTCATTCACACCCAGAGTGTAAGGAGGAAGATACGCGACCGGTTCTAAGTAATTTATCTCTATTTTTTCCCTTTTGTTATTGTATCGAATCACGTGCGGGGCATCGTGGAAGACGACGTCCGGGTCAAACAGATCGGACACAGTGAGCAAGTTTTTCGGCGGCGGTAACAAATGAAGTTTGCCTTCGTGCAAAGTGACTACGTTGCCCTCGTTGTCTTCCGAAAGAGACGAAGACAACGAGGAAGGGGATGAAGAGTTAGAAGGAGACGAAGGGGCAGAGGATAGATGGAGACGTATCGGCGTCACAGACCCTGTTTTTCGATCTACCATCAACAAGGCCACTCCGTCCCGAGTCAGAGAAATTTCTTCGCTCAAATTCGTGAGCGAAAGTTTTCCCGCCGAGATGCTCGAGCAAGACACCCGTCCGTTCCGACAACGAACTTTTTCGTCGAAAATCAATGTTTTAGCATTTGCATCCAAGCGACACACCGAATAGGGAGTTAGAACTTTCGGCAAAGCGCTTCCGTCGATGACAAGTTTGTCTTCGTAAAAAACTACTTTCTTTACGATCAAAGTGCCACCATTTACCACTCTTACATCCGGCGACGACGTGAGTTTAGAATTCGTGAAGAAAGCCACTTCTTCATGTCTGTCTCGTTTAGAAATGATTTCGTGCCAATAATGTTTCCTACGCGACTCCCACAACACGTATAATATCAAACACGTGATTAATATCGACACGAAAAAGAAGTCGGTAATGGACGAGGGAATGGAAGAGGTAGCAGAAGAGGGAGCGGAAGACGATCGTGTCATTGTTTGAACTGTCGGTTGTTGTTCTTCAACCCCATTGATTAACGAGTCGGCGGGGATAATCGATTGTGATGAATCGAAAACTTTAGTTAAATGTACGGGAAGAATTCTCCGGTTCATCTTTTATTTTATTTCCTTTATTTATTGTTATTTTTTTTTCCTTCTTCTTACAAAATTTTTTAAATAATTATAAATATATATATATATACTTGTATATACTTGTATATACTAGTATGCACTATACTTGTATAACATCAAAAAAATATAATAATAAAGCAGATTTATTTACTTTTATTTGGATACCACCCCATTTTTTTCTATCCTAAACTGAAATTTCATAATGAGATGTCAATCACAAAAAGTGAGCTGCTTGGTCTTGTACTGCATCACTCTTCTTATTATACAAGTTACATAGTGGTAACAACTAGTATCAAATTTGAACAGTACCCAGAAATATATGGGATTGCCAATCCCGTTTCTTTTTCATTACAACATCATTTAATTATTTTTTTTTCATTTGTTAGATAAATAAATGAATGTTCCTATTATTTAATAATTAAAATTTTATTTTATAAGTTATCCTTTTTTCTATTCATTGAATAAACAAAAGAAAATAAAATAAATGATTTTGTAAACAAAATGGGCGTATTTGCAGTAACAGTCTTCCAGTTTCATCGACAACTTTTAATTGTAAAATTTATAAGTTTCGTGGTCATTAATATCCGATCCAACCCTATCCCGATTTAAAATATCAAAGAAGAATTTGTAAATTAGACGATTGACTAAACAGAAAGTCTCAGACACTGCTATAAGGGTTTTTAAAAATGAATTACTCGCAAGTCGTAAAATAACTAGGTCGTAAATTGATGTAAACTTTCAAAATGTAAGTGATAAACGCACAATGTTTTGAAAAATTGTTTCGACACAGATTGAATCATGTTAATTGAAGAACTCGATGACACAAAATTTGCATCTTTGGGATAGAAGGTCAAGTGCATATTCTCGTCGATACCAATTTTGATAAATTCCTTAATAAAATCAATCCATTCTATTTCGTTACAACCTTTGAACAAAGGAGTATACATTATAAGAAACCATATATTTTTTGTATACTCGTGCGAAAAAGTTTCGTGCAGTGTGACGGTGTTGATTTTCGATAACACATGTCCAACTTCTTGATCGAGACATTCCATCAACCAATCTTCGATATCTTTGTAAATGCTTTCGATGAGTTCGTCGTTTTTAATTATAGCTCGATTGTTTTCCACGTATGAAATGATGCCCATGAAATCGTGCGGTGTGTTGTGTGTAAAATACGATTGAAAACTGTCATCGTGCAAAACATTTGTCAGTTTTTTAAAGCGGTAATTCGCTGCGAGTTTAATGAGGGCATAATAATCATTCCTGGCAAAATTGACGGTTAACCTCGGTATAATAGATTGCCTTATATGTTGAACGAACTGGTTCTCTGTACCTAAAAGATACTGTAAATGGTCCGCTATACTGGTTAATAAATTAACGAGTTTGTTTTGGAAAAAGCGAAAAGCAATCATCTCGTCGTTATTTCTTTTTAACTAAAAAAAATAATTTTTTTTTACGCGATGTAGTGGTTTTTGAAGTAAACGAAAATAGGTAAAAAAAAATATTTGTGCGTTCAATTTTATCTACTCGATGTTTGTCGTTATCGTAACGTAAAACACATTTAACTTGTATATTCATCGAAGAATCAAAATAATAAATTTGTATGTTTGGGAATTTTAATGCGATGAAAAAAAAATCTTTTTAAATAACTGTCGACAGCCCGTATTTGAATATTCAAATTAAACGTGTACGGAATTCTTCTTTCAATTCATATTTAAAATTATAAATAATAAGTAATGAAATTATTGAATCTCGAATTAAAATATTATTTTAAAAATTTCACCTCTCTCCCCTTTCCTTCTCATCTCTTATTTTTACAGATATATAAGACCAAAAAAAATTTAAATGTAGTACTTGTATTTATCAACGCATCATTTTGGTTCTATTAAGATGGATGCTGACGAAATTGCGAGAAATGTACAATTGTTATTGGAAGATGAAGATTGCGACAAATTTCAAAAACAAAAAAGTCAACCATCATCACTTTCTGAAGAGCAAATAGCGGTCGTGATGAGATCGAACCAACCGTTTTGTGCATTAGCTGATATGTTGAAGCTCGATTATACCCGCTGGCAAGTTTCAACTACAATGTGCACGCTCCTGCATTATTATATCGAACACAAATATAGAAACAGTTCAAGCGGTCATGTACTAACTGGTGAAACCATAGTAGATCGACTTCTTCCATTTTGCCCCCATCCGAGCATCTTAAATATAGCGGACGTTTTTGGCAGGACACCACTTCATATGGCAGTCATCAAGTCTCTACCCATACTGGCTAGAAATCTCATAATTTACGGCGCTTCTCTCACTGCAAAAGACCGCGATGGTTGTACGCCTTTACATCTCGCGTGTCAATTACGACATTACCTCTGCATCAGACAATTATTGAAACCCCTTTCGTTAAGCGAGCGTGAAAAGTGCAACGTGATTCCAACATTCGGATCCGACTGGAGTGCTTACGGAGAAACTCAAAATTTAGAAATCGTGAATTATAATGGACAAACTGTGTTTCACATCGCTTGCCGTAACACCATGTACAGAAGTATCGCTCTTCTCTCTAAGAGGGGTGCTAATATAAATGCTCGTGATTGTAAAAACGGGCAAACAGCTCTTTATACGGCTGTAACGGATGAGAACCCCTATCTAGTTTTTTCTCTCTTGACCTTAGGCGTGGATGAGACCATACCCAACAACGAGGGCTTGACACCTTTACAACGAGCCATAGATACGGGTAACCTTAAAATGTGTATGAATTTACGTGAGTATTCTGATAAGAAAAGGAATGTAAATCTTTTGTGATGATATTCTTACTCATATAGGTATAGAACTAAATTGTTACCTCTAATTTTTAGCATTACGCCCACACTCTGTATACACGCACTATATAACTAATGTGTATATAAGCTATATTGGGTGTTTCATTTTTTTAATAAATTAAAAAAAGCGTCAAGACAATTAATTTGTTTATCTGTAAGTTAACACACTATACATATTGAATCGATCAAACAGTTTTTGGATCAAACAGTTTTTGAATTTATACTCGAGGAAATAAAATATTTTCTTCTATAACTATTTAAAAGTAAAAGAAAATATAATTTATTTTTTTTCAAATTGAAATATTTTCAACCATTTTTTTTTTTTTTTTTAGAAAAAAAAAATTAAAGAAAAAACACTAACATTTATATATAAAATGATTTTGATATATGTCATTATTACAACTTTGGTATTAGCAATATTTGCATTGAAATGGGTATTGGTTACTCACGTTTCCATTAGGCCGGCTGAAGAGTTTTACAAACGAGTATGTAATGACGTAGGTCATGCTGGTTACATTTTTGTAGACTTGTCGCACCGAATAAGATCGTGCGATTACGATGGAAAGGTAATCGACACACTCCGGAAGAGCGAATATTTCGACGAGATAAACTTCAAAAAAGTATCGACGAACTGTTCCGTGTTTAACACACCTTTATTAATGCATGCACTAAATTCAGACGACGAATATCACGTATGTCAAGAGTACGCGAAGTTATTGACACTAAAATGTCCGAAACATTTTACTTTCGATCAGAATAGTAAAGAATGTATTTATAAAAATAACTGTTTCGGGAAAAACTTCAATACGAGGCTAAAATTCGAACTTTTGGATTACAATTATTTCTTATCTACTAACGGTAGACGCCGAGCGAACATTGCAAGAGCCGAATGGACGAAATACTACTCGGTTTGCGATGGAAAAAACAATTACTTAACGATCCAGAAATGTGACGAAAGTGTTCCCATTTTTGACGAACAGACTTTGCAGTGTGTTTAATGAGATACAGACTATATAATTAAATTTTTTTTCTCTCACAGACCACGATTAAAATGCGAAAAATTAAACAAAAGAATTATACATTATAATAAGTCTTATTATAAGTTCTGTTTCTGCAAAATCCCTACAGTATCCTGAATTTAGTTCAAACATCGGATATCGAAGGTTCTACATCTAATTTCAGTGGCATGTTAAACATTCGAACGTCGTCTAGAAATCTCTGAGAAGATGCACCCATTCGCGTAAAGGTGTTGCTGTCGACCGAAACCTGGACGTCGTCGGATCTTTGGAAAAGCAGATTTTCCATTGTAGACACTGCCCCGTGACCGATCAGCACCTCCGTCTCCATGCTGCTCACACCCTGTGCTCCATTGTGTGATTTTCCTTTTACCATCTGTCCCGTGAGTCGATCGTAACGAGCTTTGTCCCCAATGGCGTATTCCTTTTCGATAGCGCTGTGTTGAGATAAGATTTGAAAAGACAAATTTAAAATAGACACGCGCGTATCCATGATTTTCCCGGTTACGCCGTTGTACACTTTACCGGTATAGTCGTTTTTCAAATCACGTCGTAGATTTTCAATATCTTTATTCGAACGATCGAACGTGTATCCCATGTAAGGAAATATCATACCGCCGTCATCACCATCGCTGCTACTACTACTACAAGCAGCAGCACTACTGCTACAAGTACTGGTACTACTACTATCCGAACGGTTTTTGCCGAGTGATTCTCTCGATTTCGGAGGAACGCGATAGTCCGAGAGTTTCATGGATCGGGCATTCCTGGCTCTATTGACGCCTTCGTATAACATGGATAACGTCTGACGTTTTATTGCAGCTGCTGGATGTAAAAAGACATCGGGCGTACCGGAAAATTTTTTGGAAGACACGAAAGGTAAATCCACGTCGTCCACTATGGCCGTCACGATACACTTTTGTCCGGTGTTGGACATCAATTTGTCTCCGACCATCAAATCCTTATCGTCGTGAGTGATCACGTTGATGGTTTTGTGGCGTTCATCCAAAAACATTTTGTACAGCTTGTGCTCTTCGCTGGAACTCCAATAAATCGTGTACGTTCCGTCCTTCGATAACTTCAGCATCATTTCCGGATTGAAAGTGTTGATTTCGGAAACGTTGCATACTTCCATGAGGACTTTGTCTTTGGTCAGCATTTCTTTCGGGCGAGAGTGGTAATACACTCTTACGACTTCGTCTTGTTTTGGGGTGTAGAAAAGTTTATAACGACCGTAACGTTCCGTGCGAAACAATCCGCGTTCTACGGACGATTTCTTCACGACGATTCCATCTTCTTGATTGAATCCGTTTAAACACATCATTACGCCGACGCACCAAACCGTGTACAAGGGAAAGCGGCAGTCCGTAAAGAAGGGAGTTTGCGGATAGTATAAAGACCACATTTTCGTCGGCGTAGAAAACTTTGACTTTTCGACGGGACGATAGTGTTGCGCGGCTTGTTTGAACGTGTATGTCACGTACTGAATCTTGGGCGCGCTGTTGTGCTGCGGAAACGGGACGGGCAGACTCACTGCGCCGAATATATTCTT
>JAQFZO010002123.1:0-13097 GCA_034695885.1 Geophilus flavus
TTTTTCAAATTTTAGCATGGCATTTCCCATTGACTCGATTTAACGAATTAGTTCGCTATATCGGGTATAACGAACTCTCGATTTAAGGAACACATTTTGCCGGTCCCTTCGAGTTCGCTAAATCGAGGTTCGACTTGTACCTTAAATTAAATTAATAAATTACACTCTGAAATAATTAATTTGAAATTAGTTAATATACGGTATGGAAAAATAATTTTTATCTTAATTTTTTATTGTTTGTTTATTTTATTATCCACTAGAAAATTTGTAAACTTTTTGCATTTTTTGTCAGAATTTCAGTCGTTTTGCAAATATTTTATAAATTTTGACCTTTGTGGCTATATTTGTGCAAACATTTATGCAAAAAAAAAAAAAGCGGCCAAATTCTTGCAAAATTTTTACACAATTTTTGCAAATTTTTATTTCAAAAATTTTACAAAGTTTTTTTATAGCAGTTGAAATAATTCATTTCTTACAAAACTTTTGTTCAATAATTAATACTCCATAATCCACCTCTGAAGGCATCTTAGCCTTGCACTCTGCTTTGCAGACTCACTTCGCTAACATCCACACTAAACGACGTTGGGTGGGGTCTGTGGTTTGACCTTGACCGCTTTTAATAGCTTGTTTTGAGGTTTGGAAAGGACTATATGAGACAGCAGTGGCTGCCATCTTGCATTTGTATCGCGTCCGCGCCGCAATAGAATTTATTTGGCTCAAACGAGTGTTTGCATTTAAATTTTCGGTACAGTACTTGAATTTTTGGACCCCTAAGATAATAACAAGTTGATTGTGGATCCTTTACGTAAAGGTAAACTTATTCATATACGGTATTCATATATTTTTTCTTGAAAACCAGTGATGAAATTTTCTAATTTCCAATCCCGTAAAGATATTCATCGGATCAATTCATTTGGATGAAAGATGGAAGCAACAGTTAATGCAAGAAAATTACGAAAATACCAGTGCCGTTTGTGTGACTTTTCAGGTGCACATGCTCAGCAATTGAAACGACATTTATTGACTCATACTCAGGAGAAACCATTCGAGTGTCGACAGTGCCCTGCTGCATTTGCACGGAAGGAAGCTCTAACAGTTCATTTTAGAACACATACTGGAGAGAAACCGTTCAAGTGTAATTTGTGTTCCTCGGCTTTTTCGGACAAAACAGGGTTGAATAAACATTGTAAAACACATACAGGAGAAAAACCATTCGAGTGTAAATTGTGTTCGTCGGCTTTTTCGTACAAATCAGGGTTGACAAGACATTTTAAAACACATACAGGAGAAAACCCATTCGTGTGTAAATTGTGTTCCTCAGCTTTTTCGGACAAAGGAGGGTTGACAAGACATTTTAAAACACATACAGGAGAAAAACCATTCGAGTGTAATTTGTGTTCCACGGCTTTTCCCACCAGATCAAAGTTAACAAGACATTTTCAAACTCATACAGGAGAAAAACCATTTAAGTGCCATTTGTGTTCCTATTCATGTGCAACTAATCATAGTTTAAAACAACATTCAAGAACTCATACGGGAGATAAACCGTATGAATGTCATATATGCGATGCTGCTTTTTCAATTTATTCAAATTTAAAAACTCACTTAATTACTCACACTAGAGAAAAACCGTTTAAATGTCATTTATGTACTACTGCTTTTTCAGAACGTACAAGTTTAAAACGTCATTTAACCACGCATACAGGTGAAAAACCGTTTAAGTGTCATTTGTGTTCCTATTCAAGCTCAATGAAACGGGATTTAAAAAAGCATTCAAGAAAGCATACAGGAGAAAAACCTTACAAATGTCACTTATGTTCTTCTGCTTTTTCACAAAGTGGAACTTTGAAAAGCCATTTAATAACACACACTAAAACCAAACTATAGTTGCATAAAAAAATTGTATCCTTGTATTTGCATTTATACTTTGTAGTACTAATTAAACTGTTGTTAATGTTTAATCGATATTTTCTTTAGTTTTCTCACTGTAGTTGGTTCTTTAAAATAAAAATTAAATTATAAAATTCGTGTAGGTTATTTACTTAAGAATTATATTGGAATTTTCCCGACAGATGGGGTGACATTACAAGATGACTTTTTGCCTCGCCTTCTGCAGTCTTGTTCAGTTTTGGACCCCAGGCCTGGAATATCCGACATTGATCACCATTGATTACCATTGAATCAACATCTACTGCTTTTATTGACTTTTTTTTCCCAAAAATTCCTTATTTTTGCCATTTTGATGTTTTCGCCAGATTTTAAAGAGGAACTTCATCGACTCGAGGCCATTTGAAACCTTATAAACTGTGTTAAAAGGTAAAGTTAAGAAAAATGTCGAGCGAATCAAATTGAAATGGGAAAGGTTTTTGCATACAATTCCAATGCGGTCAAATAATTCGTTAGAGGTGACAGTGCGATAGCAGGAAAGACAAAATCGAGTATTTCATCATCATCAGGTGTGTCGTCCTTCGATTGATGAACTTGTCTGAATGTGGTAAAAGTTGTCGCTCATTTTGAGTGTCGGATTTATAAATTTTGTTGATCACAGTGTCGGGAAGGAGATATGAATGCCGTTCGACAAAGGAAAAGTTTGCTGCTGTTTTTCTACAGCACAAGCTTTCCAATGTGGGCGCTGATTTTCTTTGCGTCGGCATTTTTCTTTGATCGTGCTATTGGAAATATAACACGTGTTTTCTGGTTGGCTGTAAAACAGGAACAGAAGTGAAGTGAGGTTTATTCAAATTAATCTCGTTGACATTGATGATGACGCATAGAGGGCGCTTATATTAGCGAGCTATTTGAATAAAAATTCATAAAATTTGCAAATTTAAATTCAGGATTCGTCTTATGACGTGTGTTTGAGGATCGTGGATGGAAAATGTGTTTTAACGAGGGTTTATAGTTTTATAATAAAAATTTCAATTATTTTTTTTCTAATTTTTTGATTCATAGTCGACACGAAATTTGTATATAATTTAGCAAATGATTTAAACCTTTATATTTTATTATGGTATGATTAAAAAATACGTTATCTTCTTCTGTGATGTCGACGGCTTAGAAAATCCTATGAAAATATTTCAAACCCTTCAAAAAAATTCCCGATAATCTTTACTAAATCTTTTAAATTCGTTACAAAAATTTAAGGCATGTGGTAGGCTTTCCCTCAAAACAAGTTGGAACACGATTTCGCAGGGAGAAATAGGACACTTCCGGTTCTGTTAGGAGTCTGAGATTTTAGGAGCACCGAGATGCGTGTAATTTCTGAATGCACTGAAAATTTCAATGTTATAACTCAACCGGAAGTGGCCTTAAAACTCCTTCGGAATCGACAAAACTGCAATAAAAACCCAAGAAGTGCCACCACACCACAATCGAAATAAAAACGAATCATGCAATAAATCATGAAATACGGTACAGGTTTTCTATCAGTGTTCCACACGATAAAACCTATTTGCCGTGAAGTGCCCTTTGCAGGGGCAGTAGTCGTGTGCCGTCAGTTGTTATGGAAGAAAAAAATAAAATATTTCATTTATCATCAGATGGGCCACTTCACATGTGGATTTCTGGCAGAAGAATATCAAACTCAAAAAGGAGTAAACATTTTTTTCATTTTTAACTCTGGTACCAAAAACGCCATTTTTTAAAGATCAATTACAAATCAAAACTAATGGGATTTAATAAAATTTGTAGGATGTTTCCAGGAATTTTATTATTTCTTACAAAGAATTCAATCATTAGAAATACGTAAATAAAATAATACGATTCACAGGAATTCTGAGATGAAGAATTAATTACTAGAAATAAAATGTAATGAAATTCACTGGGTTTCTATGAGCTTTTCCATGATTTATTTGCAATTGGTTTGTTTTATTTTCATTCCGTAATAGATTTTATTTCTATAGTAAACCTTTCATATTTATGAATTTCATTTTTAAGTCAAGTGATGGAATTCTAAATCCTAGTAAATCTCATGAAAACTCACGAAATCCTATGAAATCTCATTATATTATAGTTTTGATACCGTAGGTAATTTATTTTTTAATAAAATAGTTCTTCTGTTAGTGTTTGTATGTTACGCCACTAGGCGCCACCACCACCTTACTTACAAGTTAGTTCAAACACGGTGTGGTTCAATCGAGGGGGACGAAATCGAGGGGGCAGAAATCACGTACACCCTATGATTTTGTGATTTCGGAATCACAGAAATCATGTAAATCACAAAAAATCATAGAAATCACAAGAAATCATGGAAATCACGAAAATCATCTGCTCATGATTTCCATGATTGAATTATGTGACTTGTGTTACCTATGTATAATTGAAACACAAAAATCATAGGTTTATTGTTAATATGAACATATGCACTAAGAAATGGACAAGCGTCAAACATCAAAATATGATTGAGCTTAACACGTGAAATTGTACCGATTTTTCATATAGTTTCACATCAAACAAACGGCTCAAGTTTGAAGCTCTTTCAGGAAATTGGTTGTTGCCTCTTAATTCAAAATAATAATACTTCATTTTATTATCTAATGATCACTGATGAAACTTATTCTAATCACCGTACTTATAAGGTCGTACATGTGATATTTATTTTGTATTACGCGGAGTCAAGGTTACTTGATTACTGAAAGAAGAATTATATTAGAATTTTTCCGACAGATGGGGTGACTTTACAAGACGTCCTCTACTCAACAGTTAGCTCTTATAATCTCGACCCAGACCTTAAATATCCTTCACCACCCATTGCAAATAACATCCACAAAGATTTTCTCATCTTGATATATCATATCCACATTTCAGAGATTCATCTTCTGAAATTCGAGATCATTTGGAACCTTACAGAGGTTAAAAGGTGAATTTCTTAACAATTATATTTTTGTACAAATCACTGATAAAAACTTTTTTAATTCCAACGTAGTGAGAATTGTCAAGAAACACACGCTGGTACCAAAAATGGAACCAACTGTAAATTAAGGAAAACTGTTGTGAACTGGTAGAGGATCATAATCTTCACATTTGGAGTTGGTGAGTTCATAAATGATAATGATAACCCCATAGTGTAATGAGTGTACATATGGGCACTGTAAGTTTGTTAATAACTGTTGCTGGAGTGGTAATAATTATTCCAGATTATGCCTTAACTATATTGCAATTGGTTTTATAAATATTTCAGAAAAGTTCATAAAAAGACTTGGATTTATTTATATGATAGCATGCCATAGAAGAAAAACACATTGGCTGTGTATTTATTAAAGGTAAATTTCATGAATTCATGTATTTAATTGTCTGAAATTCAATGAAGAGCATTATCTTTTGCAGTGAGGAATTTCTTCGCATCACAGATTTGGACTAAAGATGGAAACGAAACAAAAATCAAAAAAACTTAAGAATTACCAGTGCGGCTTGTGTAACTATGCCAGTTCAATAGCTGGAAATTTGAAAAAACATTTGCTAACTCATACTAAGGAGAAACCATTTAACTGCCAACTATGCCCTGCTGCTTTTACAACAAAAGGAAATTTAATTGTACATTTAAGAACACATACAGGAGAAAAACCATACAAATGTCATTTATGTTCCTCCAGTTTTACACAAAAAACAGCATTGACAGTACATTTTAGAACACATACGGGAGAAAAACCGTACAAATGTCATTTATGCCTTCTTGCTTTTTCACGGAGTCATTATTTAAAATCACATTTACTCACTCACACAGGAAAAAAGCCATACAAATGTGATTTATGCCCTGCTGCTTTTTCAAGGAGTGATCATTTAAAATCTCATATAACGACTCATACTGGAGAAAAGCCATTCAAATGTCATTTATGCCCTGTTGCTTTTTCACAGAGTCATCATTTAAAATCCCATTTACTCACTCATACGGGCGAAAAGCCATATAAATGTGATGTATGTCTTCGTGCTTTTTCACGCAAAGATAATTTAAAAACACATTTAACCACACACACTGGTGAAAAACATTTTCAGTGCCATTTGTGTTGCAAGTCTTACAGATGCCAACCCCAACTTAAAAAACATTTAAACTCTCATGCCTGAGTTCAGTATTTCCATTGTTACATGTTTTGATATATTTGTAAACAGCAATCAAGTTTTATTAAGCACAGCCGCCTAATCGCCCCAATATTTTTTAAGGAAAACTGTACATCCAAAACAGGTCGTTATTTGTGTGTATATGAAAGTAAATTTCGTCGCCAATCACCCATTTTGACAGATTTTTCTTCTTTATTTTTTCATTTTAGATCATTTTAATTCATTTACAACGACTTTTATTTCATTTAACAACAGAAAAAAGTTTTATAGTAACATACTGCAAAATGAAGCCATAATTTAACCACAAATTTCAATTTTCAAATTGGGAATTGCAGAAAAAATGATGTGCGGAATGACAAACTACTGAAAATCTTATTTAAACATTTATTTAAATTTGTTTTAAATTGCTGAACAGTGAACTCATAGTCGATAACCAACGTGGATAAAAAAACTAAAAAAAACTTCTCATGCCAGGAATCGAACCGGGGCCTCCTGGATGAAAGCAAGACCACCTTTAGTGAAAGCCAGGTATCCTAGCCACTAGACCACATAGGAACCCTACATAATTATAAATCACTTTGGAAGTCTTAGTACCATTCCATAAAATAAAAATTAAAGTTACCGGTATATAATAAATTAAATTCTTTAAAATCGAATTTGAAATACAAAATTAAAATTTTGTAGATTTATTTGTCCTTTATTTCATTATACACCTTTGGTTCGCTCTTAAAGGATTATGGGTGGGTTCTGTGAGTTTGACCACAGGTGGTTTGACCTTTCTATAAAAAGTATACACTGTATAGCTTGTTTTGTGATTTGGAGAGAGGGTGAGGGACTGCCATCACCAATCGCCACACCATTTACTTGTTTCACCTGCAAACAACTTGAATTCCTGGACTCCTAAGAACAACAAGTAGACTTGGATCATTTAAGGGTAAACTTAAATCATTCACATATTTTTCTATCTAAAAATCAATGAATGATATATGATGAAATTTATTTCCAGTGAGGAATTTTTGTGGAACAATTCATTTGGATCGAGAAAGATGGAAACAAAAGTAACTGTAAAAAAAGTAAAGAAATATCAGTGTACATTGTGTGGCTACTTAGGCTCACATTTGAAACGACATTTACTATCTCACACCAAGGAGAAACCAGTCGAGTGTCAGTTGTGCTCTGCTACATTCGCACGGAATGATGGTCTGAAACAACATTTGAGAACCCATACGGGAGAAAAACCATTCAAGTGTCACTTGTGTTCCTCAGCTTTTTCGACTTCATCAGTGTTGAGAACGCATCTTAAAAGACATACAGGAGAAAAACCATTCAAATGTACTTTGTGTTCTTGGGCTTTTACTACCAAAGGAGAGTTGATAAGCCATTTTAGAACTCATACGGGAGAGAAGCCACATAAGTGTAATTTATGTTCCTCGGCTTTTTCCACCAAATCAGAGTTAACGATTCATTTTCGAAGTCATACAGGAGAAAAACCATTCAAGTGTCATTTGTGTTCCTATTCAAGCTCGACGAAACACGGTTTAAAAGGTCATTCGAGAACGCATACGGGAGAAAAACCGTACAAATGTGATTTATGTGATGCTGCTTTTACTCAGTATGCAGCTTTAAAATAGCACTCCGTAACTCACACTAGAGTAAAAGCATTTAAATGCCATTTGTGCACTGCTGCTTTTTCACTCCGTGGAAGTTTTAGACGTCATCTAGCTACGCACACAGGAGAAAAACCATTTAAGTGTCATTTGTGTTCCTTTTCGTGTTTGTTGCGTTACTCTTTAAAAATTCATTTGAGAAAGCATACGGGAGAAAAACCTTACAAATGTCATTAATGTTCTTCTGCTTTTTCAAAAAATGGAGATTTGAAAAGCCATTACTTGCATAAAAATAGTTTTAAATTAACTACCGTATTAAAAATTGTGTTTGTAATTTGCATAAAAATAAAAATAAATTTAAAATAAATCTTCTGGTGTAAAAAATGGTTTCTTACACCGTGATGAATCATATATTTTATTGTCTATATTTACCAATGAGTGATAAAATTTCTGAAATTTCTGAATCCATCCGATCCGTATCCGAATTCCTATTCAGATGGAGAATTTCCATCCGGATCAATGAAAATCCGTGTCCATCTCTAATTTGTCACTTATAGAAAAATTGTGTATAGCATACGGTATGGCTTTCCCTCAAAACAAGTCTGGAACACGATTTCGCAGGGAGAAATGGGGCACTTCCGGTTTTGTTAGGAGTCTGAAATTTTAGGAGTACCGAGATGTGTGTGATTTCTTAGTGCTCTGAAAATTTCAATGATTTAACTCAACCGGAAGTGCCCTTAAAACTCCTTCGGATTCGACAAAACTGTAATGAAGGCCCAAGGAGATGGCACCACAATCGGAATAAAAAAAAGAAATAACGCAATGATATTTTAAGATCAATTTTTTTTTTCTAAACCAAAAAGTTTATATCAAAATCCAACAAATTTTCAGGAAAAAAATATCGGTAGTTATATTTATGAGTGTTGGAAGTTGTGTTAACGACACCACTTGGTAGTAACAGGAATTACGAAATTTTAAACTATAAAACAATAATTGAAAAAAAAATTAATTTCATATGGATGCAATTATTTCTTATTGTGTATTTTAGGAAGTGAGATTTATGAAAACAAACAAATGAATCGAGGAATAGAGAGCAAGGGAGCGGGGTAGGGAAATGGGGTAAACATGTGAATTGAAGTGTGGAATATCAAGGTAAAAAAGTTTTAAAGTCAAATTGTTATTCTTTTAGACGGTTATATACGTAGGTGTAATCTTAACGTCACTGCCAATATTAGATCATATAAATTCTTCTTTCAATCAATAAACAGTTTTAAAAAAATTGTATAGGAGAAAAACAAGGAAAACAAAATATTTCTCGTTTGCTGTCGAGCAATATCGATATGATTTATGTCATTTATTTTTTTCTCTATTTTTCCAATCACTGTTTTAAGTACTGTACAGAATATAAAGAAACTCACAATGCACCTTTTTTGAATAAGTCGAGTTCATGTTTCAAGGGGTGTAGACCTCCTATTATCTTGTTTTGGGGTCGGGCACAGCTGGTAACAGGGTCACACAACAGAATAATGGTCTCACGGTCACAGAATTATTCTGTGCCCTCACTGGGGAGAAACCATTCGATTCGAGTGTCATTTGTGCTCTTTTTCGTGTTCAGTGATGGAGAATTTAAGACGTCATCTGAAAACCCACACCGGAGAAAAACCATTCAAGTGTCCTTTGTGCTCATATGAGAAGATCATTTAAAAAACCACGTGAAAAAGCATACGGAAGAAAAATCATTCCTGTGTCAACTATATAAGGAGGTGTCGCCCTCTAAAATTGTGTGGCAAGTGAAGTCGTATTAAACCCAACAAACATATACGTATATTAATGGAAATAATACATTTATTCAACTTTTTTGTTAGTTTGGATTCCATTTATTTTTCCGCCATAAAAACCTTAATCTCACTGCACATGCACTTTATACGGAAAAAAGTTACAGTATAGATGTCCTCTGGCCGAAGTCACGCACACTTGCAGAACTCTTTGATCCTGATTTTATGTTGATCAATCTGATCAGAGAGAAGTAATGGGCAGACCATTGTTTTTAAAAACAAGATTTACAATAGGAACAATCTGGTAATTGTTAATAGAGCCAGAAGATACGATTGGCACAACTGTAATGGGTAAAAAAAAACAAAATAACGATTCTAAAAAGTTAAAGGAAACAGAAAGACCCTATAGGAGGAAAGTTTCAGAGTTCCTCTTCATGGATTAGAAGGGACAACAAATTTCTGAATTCATTATTCCAGCTTGCGGCAATATTTTGAAGTCCTCGAGTCTTAGTCTTTTGACCTGAGGGCCAGACTAACCCATACTGGGTCAAAGTCTCCCAAAGTTATGGTACTAAATGGTACCCAGAAAGTGAATTATGTATCAAAATAAATATCAACCTAACATTTTGTTTTGGTCATGGTATCCATGGTATCAATTTGATATTATCAAATGGTAAAGTAAATTATAAAAATTAACATCTTGCTTTCATTACTCAACACATAACATTTTATTTTGGTCATGGTACCAAATGGTATCACTTTTAAACTTTCACGCACTATTTATTTTGATTGCTGGTAAAGGACACGGTGGATTGTCTCGTCACTTCTGCAACTAAGTGCCCAGAGAAATACAAGTATTTCGTCTTCTTTTGCAAAGGCAGCCACGACCATATAGCTGTCCAAAGAAATTCGTATTCGTCTTCATCGGTTCGATCGAGAGATGAATTTTTGTACATTTATTATTTTACAAATAAAGTTCATATGAAATTCATCCTTATTTTCCTGTTTTCTTGTGTAAATTTTTAACACTGCACGTAGGCGTCAGTATTTAGTGTTGAACAATACAAAAGATGATAGCAAACCTCAATGTAAAAATTTTTTAATATACAGTAATTTTTAAGAAAAATACTACAAAAATATGTGTAAGTACCAGAATAAATTTCAGAAGAAGTGTTTCCATATCATCCATTTTTTCTGCCATAGAGCCTGCTCAACTCAAACCAATTCAAACTCACCGTCAGTTTGGGTTGGTACGTTATAGAAACTAAAATCAAGAATAAATAGTTTAGAAATACGTAATTTAAAAAAAAAATTGCATGCCGGTACCAATATTGTTTCACTAAATCATACTCGGAGCTATCTGGATTTACACTGTAAATATACAAATTTCCTTCTGCTGAGGCGACATAAACATGCAAAATATTTCTGATGCTGAAATAAGAAAAATGTTACCATTTAATAAATCAAGTCGAAAATGTATAGTGAAGGCATAAGCAAGCTATGGTGAAGGAACTGAAATTCCAAGTGACTGCTATCGTTATTAAAACGATTGTTGGATTGTTGTCAGGACTACAATACAACTTTAGGATGTTTTAGCGCAGAAAGAGATTTTCAAAGGAAATGCAGTATGCCAGTTTATCTCTGGTAGTGTTTAACGCGAATGTTGCCAACAAGTTATCGTGGGCGGTTATGGTTATGGCAAGAGATCTGCTACACTTGGAATTCCATCAACAAACTCGTATACATACTTCTTAAAGGAAATGACATTCTTAATCCCATTAAATGGTAACGGAATACGAACAATTGCACGTGCACAGTCAAGAGGAAAGATGACTGGTGCTACAACACTTATAGGTGCTGAGATGTAACTCCAAAGGGAATGTTGTTGCAGCTTAGGCCTCAAGCTAAATATATGAAGTGTCGTTGATGTACTCGATACCCCAAGAAACTGCGAATCCGGGCTGAAGTTCAAACATTGAATCGAAGCACTATAAAATAAAATTAAAAATGTGACAATACATCCATCCATGTTGTAGTTGTTTCATTTGTTTCGCTTACGATAATAGACCCCGTCG
Organism: Geophilus flavus; assembly: GCA_034695885.1. NCBI lineage: Eukaryota > Metazoa > Arthropoda > Chilopoda > Geophilomorpha > Geophilidae > Geophilus > Geophilus flavus. The sequence continues at coordinate 11,512 of JAQFZO010002123.1, forward strand.
AAAATGATTAATCATATCTCCAGTTGCGGTACAGAAAACACGAATGATATCTCCCTGTGGTTAAATATAAACAGTGGAAATAATTATTGAGTTTCCCATGACGCGCAGCGTAGTGCAGTGAAATCAACCTGTACACACGCCGTGGCCAGTTTCTCTCCTGTAGGGTTTAACGCAATTGCTGCCAACTTGTTTTCGTGGGCGTCTATTGTTCTAATGGGATTCTATGGTAGTCATAAATTTGAAATTTGGTTTGTAACTGTAAAGTTTTGTCACTAGATGTTCAGTATAGTTACCAAGTGAAATGCATCGAAAATGTTTACTCGGCCAACTCTGCTTCTGCCTGGATATGACAGTTGAGAATTTATGTAGGAAAGAGCGATCAAACCCTTCTCATTCCATGCTGTATTTTCGATTACGTGTATTTGTTTCATTCCGGCAAATATATCAAATACACAGATGTAGTTTTCCATGCATAAAATAATCCGCTAAATAAATTAAAAGAACATTTATTATTTTTACTTTTGATTAAAAAATATTTACTCTTTGAATGGTATACAAATTATGCTTTAAGGTCCTAACGATACTGCTAGATAAGTCAACCCAAAATACTAATTTTAGTATGGTATGCGACAAAAATTTAAATTCCATCAGCAATATTATATCTTTGCTGACATTTAAAAAAAAATTAATTTTTGTCTTCTTGGTAGCTTAATGTGCCAAAAGGAATAGTGTCTGCTCAAACAAAAACTGTAATTTCAAGCAAAATATCCTAAATAGGTCATTTAATTTAACCGATACCGTAGGTAGCCTACTTAAAATACCAAATGATATCCCAAGACAGTTCTACCCAAAGTACAATTTCAATGACGTCACCACTTTAAAGTATTGACGTTAAAAGCGACAAAAGTCAATATACTTCCACCTTCCAAATATACTGTCTCAACTCTCAATGTCACCTCTGCTCATATTTTTTTTTTTAAATCTAATTTTAATCTTTGATATCAGACGTACTGTAGTATGTAAATTTACTATATGTACGTACCTTGTGGTATCAAACGGTATCCAAAGTTCCTCTACCCAAACAAAAAAAATCTCACGTCACACTTCTATGGCATAATAATACAATACCATTCTACAAAAGTACCTCATTGACAATGACACCATTGCCCAAAATCTACAAAGTAACATTCACTCATCTGATTGTTCACCCTACAGCTCAAAATTCTGTGTTCATAAGATTCATTGTGGATAGAGTTACCGGTATAACAATCTTTTTCAAAACGAAGAACACACATGTTTTCGCTGTGAGAGACCGAGATGATCAACCATTTTAACAAATTCCATTCGACGACGTGAAACATATCTTCTGCTACGAAATACAATTATATTACAACTACAAATTACAATTATATTTTCTTATCATCATAAGTAAATGACATATCGACTTACTGCTTCCGTACCACGGTTTCAAATTCTGACTATCGCTATCGATAAAAAAGACTTTGTAGCCAACATTCATCCCGATAGACAAAAACCTGAAAAATTTAAGTTACAAAAGTTTTTTTTAATTAAATGGTAAAGAGAAT
>JAQFZO010002124.1:0-13086 GCA_034695885.1 Geophilus flavus
AAGTGCCCCGGGTGAGGATCGAACTCACGACCTTGAGATTATGAGACTCACGCTCTACCTACTGAGCCACCGAGGCCGATATTAACAACATCTCACACTGCGTACAAAATAACATAATCCTTAAAATTTTGCTCATAAAGTTGTATTAAAAATCCATAAAGTGACTAAAACATTAATTTTTTTAAAATCAATATATTTTTTGGAAATTTTGTGGTTACAATTTAAAAAGACTGCAAAATGATAATTTTGGTTGTATACTGTACGATGGAAGAATAACAACGAAGCTACACATGACCATTCTTGGTTTTATAATTTTTATCTATATAGTATTTAATGTTCAAAGTGCGATTTTTTTATTGAATTCTATTGGATAAAAGACAAAACCATTTATTATACTCTTTATAACATTCTTACAAGTAAAATTAGTCTCGCAACATTTAACTCCTGCCTCTATAATCATCTCCCACCGACATATGCTAATAAATACCCTCTCAGGGTGTATGGTATGCACACAAGATGTTATTAATTTGAATATGACGCCCTTTACAGGAAGTGCGAAATTAACACTAATTTCGTTTTGTGTGCCTCTGCTCAGCCTCCTTTTTTTACTCATCCTCCATTGTCCCTTTGTAAAATTTGTCGCGCTTATAATCGTCCTTTCTTTATTCTTCTCTCATTGCATCCATGACCACCGATCCATCATTTCATCAGAGGATCAAAATCTTTATAACAAAAATATAAATATCTATTCAGAAATCGCGAAAAGCCGGGATTCACAGTTGATGGACACATAAGGAGGAGTCGATTGACGTTACGTACGCCCATTAACAGCTGGTGGCCTAAGGAAGACCCCCAGGAAGACGATCCATTCTATCACATCTATTGAATAGTAATATGCAATGAGGTAGGCGGCAGTGGCGGCTAGAAACAATTTTTTTGCGAACCTTATTCAGCATTTGAAATAGTAATTATTGTAATTCGCAATATGTAACTCAGGTGCAAGGTGGAGACTCTCGCTTCTGGTTTTTTGCTTCCGTTCAGATGTGCTAAAGTTCTTAGTACTCGTACAAACTTGTAATTACGAAAATTATGAGCAAAAGGGCGGTGCGGACTTGTGGTCTATAATCAAAGTTTCTGTTTTAACCCTTTGAACACGTCACACGATGATTAATGCACCTGGTTTTTGCTCAAACAATAATAAACAGATGGTAAGTTGGTCTTGCTAATTTTGTAATTTGATAATTTGATAATTTGCAATGCCAAAACGTCAATTTTTCAATTATTTTTTCAAGTGCTTTTATGGCATCGATTTTTTTTGAAAATAAAAAAATGGATTTTTTTTGCTTTACTTTTATCGAAAAGTCTAGGTAAGAATTCAAATTGAGCCTGTCTTTCGCCTGTCAATCACTTGTTAATCTGCGCAGAACCACGCGCATCGTAGGCGTGGCAGTCTTATGGCTGGCGTGTGTGGGCGTTCTTCTAGGTTATCTCACCCACCCACACCTAAATTCGCTCGCTGTTCCGTGACGACGACGCTATCGTTTGTCACATTGCAAAAAAACACCTGCGCAGTTTAAACAAACTCGTCAAAAAAACACATTATTGTTTTTATACTATATATGCGCAGAAAAAAGAAATTTGGGTCTTTTCTTATTGATTTCAGTGTTTTTAATGAGTCGTGTTGAGTTTAAGCTGTGGATTCTTGTATTTAATGTACCATTCTTTATTTTATTGATGTATATAAGTGAGATGTATGTAAAAAATCAATTTTAGGTTGTTTCGTCTCTTGATGAAGATAAAAAAAATTAATTTTTTTTGCAATCGCACTTTGAGTTCATCCGTTTTGCTTCGCTTACACTCTGAACCAGAAGTCCCTATCTTTTTAGCCTTTCATCAAACTTCATTTCTTTTCCTTCCTTTGAGATTTGGGAGTGAGCGTCTCACTCTGATCCATTTGATCCAGGCCTGTCACCTGTTCATTTTGATAAAACTACCCAAAGCAAAAAGAAAGACGAAAAAAAAAATAGAAAAAGAAAAAGCTAAAAAAAAAATCCACTTTCCCTCTCTTACTCTCCTCCCAGCTATTCACTTTAACTGCATTTCATGGTTTATCATTAAAGTTACTAATACTAGTACTAAATAAGTAAAAAAAATCAATTAAAAAAGTGTTTCTCCTACCTCCATCTCTATAGACGTAATTCATCGAAGTTTTCCTTTTTCCTTTCGGTTTTTCCGTGTCTCTTTTCAAGATTTCTTCAATAGTGTAGGAATTTTTTCGTTTGCCCTTTATCTGTTTCTTCTCTTCGCCTTCATCGTCTGTTTCATTTACGTTTTCTTCTGCTGACTCGTCTTCCGACGTTTTCATCGGTTGAAATGGAATCGACGTGACTGTTTCTGCGGCCACACTGGACGTTACTTGGAAACTCGAAGTGCTGGCCAACGTTACGGTCGAAGAAGAACGTAAAAGTGCATTGTATAATTGCGCTCCTGAAGCAAGATCGGACATTTTCGGTGTAAATTCGGATGATCCATTTAAAAATGACGTCGCAGCAAGAGAACCAGTTGCAGCATCTTTAAAAAATATTTAAATAAATTTTTAAAATATTTTTTAAAAATATTTTTTTTAATGAATTACCCGATCTATTATTGGATACTGAATCTGGATTGATATCTACATGTGGACTTGCATTTCCTCTTAATATCCTGTTTATAGAGCTGACGCTGGGGACACCACTCACATGACGATGATGCAAAAGTTGGTCTCGAATTTCCCAGGCGAACATTGATGGATTATCGTTTTTATAGCGAAGTATTTTTCGCACTACTGCGGGCGTTGCTACCTGCTAAAAAAGGAGGATGAAGCTTTAATATGAGAAATGACAATTTTGAGTTTCAAAGAAAAAAAAATTTTTGGGGGGGGGATTTTTGTTTTTACTTTTGGTTTGCTCCCGCCAATTGCGCCTGGTTTTATAGAGCCAGTTTCATAGAATCGAGTTAAAATTTTAGACACACAGCCATGTGATACTAGTAACTGGCGCGAAATATCGCACGGGCGGACTCCCATCAGCGCCAATTCGACAATGCGTCTACGGATGAAGTCTGGAAGAGGACGACCATTGACAAATACACCTCCCAATTGATTAATCCCTGCTTGTCCTTAAGTTAAATTAAACAAACAAACATTCATCAACAAACTGGAAATCAATCAAATCGATTTTTTTTTAATTTTAGAATTTTTACATACCTGTATGCGGCATTTTGGCTTTTGTCAATGGATTGTAAATTCCTGACAAATATTTAAATTAAAAATTAGTACAAAAAAATTAAGAAAATGTGAAAAATTATTTTTTAAAGAAGATTTTAATTTAGTATAATTAAAAAAATATATTAAATTGTACTCCATGCATTAATTTAAAGGGTGTGCGAAGTAATACAGTGAAGCCTACCTGCACTTTTCTTGGGATCAGATTTCGCTTTTGCTTTTCACTTTGAAACACGACACCGCAACAAATAAAGTCCCATGCTCACTTCGAGTGCTACTCAATAAAAAAATGCCCCGCCCTCTTCACGCTTTCTCCAATGGCATGCCTCGCCTATATAGCAACCCCACCTTTCTAAGCGTGACGTACACCAATCCGAACTGATGCAACCTGGAATGGGTGAACTATGCACGCGTCGCAACCGCCTGTCTCAAATGACGACCAAGGCGATTTTCAAAAACAATCACTTCCAATGAATTTTTTATGAGACTCGTATCGAAAAAAGCTGATTTGAAGCCCCCACTGCCGTTTTCACCTGCTCTCACTTCCGGTAGTGCGTTAACGACATCGAGGACATGAAATTTGCGTGCCAATATTACGGAACACGCTCTCCATGAATAGGATTTTGCCACCTGCACTGTGCCAAAGTTTATGGTCTAGAATAAAAAGATCAAATCACAAACCTGGACTATTTTATTACTGTAACCCTTTAATGGGGTATCAACCTGCAGACAAAATAACTGTCTGCATCCAATGCAATCATTTTTTTATTGATTAAATGTTTGAAGAGTGTTTTTTCATTATATTATTTTTAAAAAAAATAGAAAATAGTTAATTATTTGTTTGTATTATGTTGGTGGTTATCGTTAATAGAAAGCTGTCACTCGGTTTCATGTTTGAAACTAGAAGGGCAAGGGGGTTGAGAATTAGGGTATAGTTGGCGGGGTGTTTCGGGTGATGACAGCCCCCTACAGCATACACTAGTCACGGATCACGTGTGACGACGAGGGGAGAGAAGAGCAGTGGGTCGGAAGGTAAAGGCATAGAAAATAAAGCAAACTGCCGCCTTTGAAATATGAATAATATGATCCTTGGGAATAAAAAGAAGCAAATTTCAATTTTTTATTAGGATAACGTGTTGAATTCATAGAAGAGGAAATTTAGATTGGAAAATGTAGTATTAGAATATTTTTTTAAGAAAAAAAAAGAAGGAATGTTATGATATGACATATGTTATGTTGATTTTATGTTGCATGGCGCAGTTTTACTTCTCTTGTCACCGTTGGTGGGTTGGGGTTAAGTACAGTTCACTTGCTGCCCATCAAAATAGACGCGTGCTGCGAGGAAACCCGCTATATAACCACACAAAACAGATGGTGGAGCCTCATTTACGGTAGAATTTACACATTATTATCGCATGACATGACGTGAGAATTGCTAAAGTTATCAGAAAAAACTATAAAATAATTTTTTGATAAAAAATAAATTAATAAGACATCCATGGACATTTTTTGAAGGGAATTCTGCGAGTTCTGACACAAGGAAAGTCACATTAAAACTTTCGGATAATTTTTATAATGTATATTTGTTAAATTATTTCAGTAATTTATAATTACTTGTGTAGGCTACATGTTTACTATTCATGACGAATCGTGAATTTGCTAGTTATGTGAAAGTCATGGGGTGGCTTCTGGGCAACTCACACTCGCGAAAACTCCTCATCCCCCCTCCAAGGCTCCCAAACCGGTGGTCAATTGGTAAACGGTGATGAGGTACATGTCAGAGCCGTTTCGCTTACTCAATAGTCAAACACTAGAAGGGAAAGTGGAGTATACTCTTTCAAATCACCATTAACACAACCACAATGGCTTTTTTCCCTCGAGAGGGAACTCTATTCCTGTCATGCTTTACAAGATTAAACAAAAGAGCATCAACCAGTAAACGGATTTCATGAGCCGTAACGTCACGACCACCCGGCGCCGTTTTTACAGGTTGTTGAATTCATTGTATGGCCATCTGTTGTCACACGAATGAATTATCGGAGTCAAAATTCAGCAAAATATTTGATTACACCACAATCCACTAACTTTCCCCTCAACACTCAAACCAAAAACAAACATTTCCGAACTTTTCGTGTTGCATTGCGCGACTTCCGCCAGCTTTAATTAAACCGATATCTAAACTAAAATTGCTTCAAAATCGAAAAGCGTGTGTGAATCGAAAGCACATTATTTCTTTCTACTCGCAATTCCCCTGGGTTTTGAGAATCAATTTCCTTTTGTAGCTGTCGGCGTTTCGCGCTTCCTTCGTTCGCCTTCTGCCCACCGCAAGAGGTCATGGCAGCGCGTAGGGTTGATTGGCTGCGATGACAAAAGACGTTTCGTATTTCCACCTAGTTCTGCTTGGTTCCACGCCACGGACGCTCTTGTGCCTTCTGCGCCTGAGTCTACGTAGATAGACGAAGGGGCGGAGTTGGTTCGGGGATTGAAAGGACACTTTTCATCCAATATTTTGTCAATCGTCGAACGTCAGGAGTTTCTTTTATCTCTCTCTCTACAAAATAAAAATAAAAAAAAAAAAATGTAATTACAACTTTATAATTATTTTTTTTAAATTTCCTGTTACCAAGTTATTGGGATAAATATACCGAAATGCGATGTCAAAATCACAAATTTCCACCTCCTTCGCAATTGCCACGCTCCAAATTAACACTCACGTGACCTCATTAGCGCGCATTCTGTGCGTAAACAAATCTCGTTACATCTCGCCGACACACTCTCTACACCGGCTTGTTTTGCAGCCTCACTACAGTAAATTATGGGAGCAATTTCAATGTAAAGATCATTATTTTCCCAATTTTTTCCATAATTTATAAATATGCGGATGTACTAATGTGTGAAATGGGATTAAATCAAGACACTTATTCAGTTTATGTATAAGGTATGAAAAGCGAAATCGGAACGTGTAATTACTGACGAGTTTTGTCATTAGTGTTATTGACAAGATTCTCCCAACTTGAGGGCTAAATTTAAATTTGAAAAAAAAAATATATAAATGAACTGAAATAAAGTAGTGCAATCAAAAGCAAATTAAACCCTTGGCAATATTGTATAATTTTTGATTTTGGAAAAAAAATTCACCGAAGCAGATTTTTATGTGATTCGTATGACTGGTCGCATTTCTTTCACATTTCGCAAAAACAACTGAAGGATAAAATGGGAATTTCTCAACGTGAGCTGCCTATTAGAACGAACCCAGAATATAACGAAGTTGATTTCTCGAGTTTATACATCGTTCTAAATTGATTTTGTTGTTATTTCTATGGAAAAGGGGTCATTTAGTGTTGTTTCTATTAATGTGAAGTGTGGAGTTTGTTTTTTTATGTGGGTGTGTTGCATTAAAAAAATGTTTATTTGTTGTAATAAGGTTTGAGCCTGCCACCGCGTCAGTGTCGTCCTCTTGGGACGAGCTAAAGAAACTCCAGCCAACTTCTGATACCGAGATGAGAGTTGATGCTTATTGGCTGTTGATGTGAGTTCGATACTTACGCAAACAGATCCTGTCTCATCGCGACTCGCTTTCATCCATTAAAAACGACGGAAACAACCTAGTAACGCGCAGCCGGCAAAAAAAGTGATGGTAAAAAGATAACATGAGAAAAATTTTAATATGTAAATTGAACAAAAAATAAATAAATAAAAACTGGTTAAGATAAAAATAAATAAATGGAATTAAAAATTGTTCATTAGCATGTTTAGTTTATTTTTTTAGTAAAATAAACTAGTAGAAACAGTTGCACAATCCGTAAATCATGTTTTATATGGAGTTATGTTCATGTTTATCTACTAATTTTCATTTGCAACATGTAGAGGGCGCAATTGTTTAGGTCAAGTTTTTTTTTTTAGGCTATGCAGCAAAGTGTTTCTTTCCGTCTTTACTTCCTTGGTAACGGATACGAGGTTTGATTTATTTTTTTTTTGAAATTTATTTAACACATTTTCCTGCAACAACCTTTAATTCTACAATTTACATTGAAGTGTTTATAGTATTTATCCTAAATTTAATGTAAATGAATGAGAAAAAACAATAATTTACCATTTTAGCTGGTTGTTACCAGAAAAATCCTTGTCTGTAGTAATTATAATTGACGGACAGATGCATAATAAGTAGAATTAGGAAATAATTTTTATTAAAAAAATTTCTAAAAATTATAAATATCGTACAGTAACAGGTACAATTCCTCATTGCATATCATTAATGCTACATTAATTGCGCCTAAAACAAAAACCTTATAGTGGCTTTGATTGATAATATTGCAATACAAAAGGTAATGCCATTTACATCATTATAATATTAATCATCTGTATAAACGTGACATTTTATTTTTGATTGAATTGGCATTGAAAATTCAAATGTAATTATGTGTAGGCTAATTTTCTGCATCTGTGACTGCGAATAGTTTTTTTCATCTTAGGGAATTTATTGAAAGTAATTACTCGTTGTCCATTTCTTCGACGATGAAGCAAGATAAAGTAAATTTTATTGCCTTTAGTAGTGCACCATCTTTAAGAAGAGATTACAAGTTGTATTAATGGTTGATACAGCAAAACAACAAGTTTTATACTTTCCATAATGCAATTAAAAATTGTTAACAATAAATAATTGCATGCAGATAGTTTTCTTCTAAAATTGCCTTTCGAACATACCGGTAGCTATTATGTCGCTTTAAATTACAAGGAAAAAAGTCATAATTTTACATTGAAATATACATTTCCTTCTATGTAGAAATGCGAGTTATTAATTTAATATGAAGAGACAGAAGAAAAAATAAATTTGGAATTTACGGATATTTTTTCCAAGAAGCGGTTTGCGCCAGTATAATCCAGTAAGTTAGAAGCCAATGACCAAAGTATGACGTAAAGTTGCATTTGGTTTCTCCCCGCAGAAATTCAGTTCAGGTGAAATGAAGAAATTGATAAATAATTAGGTTACTCCCATCATGACTTAGCGTTATTGTGACTTTTTTATTCATGAAGATATGATTTTGAGGAAGTTTTGCGTAAATATTTAATGCATGCATCTTTCGGAATGATGAACAGGTATTTTATACAAATTAAGAAACTCTGGGATATCGTACTTTCTGGATTTAGTTGAAAATAAAAACACTCGAATTTGACCTGAGCTAGTTTATCATTACCATATATCATAAGAAATAAATGAGTTCAACTTGCTTTAAAAATCGCATCAGTCGAAACTGGTTTTCAACTTCTTGCATCTGAATTTGATGGTTGCAGTCTAACTGGCAATCAAACTCAAATGATCATGATCGAGAAAAGAAGATTAATAGACTGGTGATAAAAAAAATTTATGAATTACACTCTAAAAAAATAAAAGTAAATTTTTAAACCTTAAAGGTACCTATATGAATAGGAACAATCGGCAATATTGCACCTTAAAAGTGTGGTCAAAAGGTGCAAAGGTGTATTAAAACACTTAAGTGTATCTAAACACCTTTAAAGGTGCAATATTGCCAATTGTCCCTTTATTTTTTAAAGTTTATACGTTTATTTAGTTATCTATCAATATCATTGTGTAAAACAATCTAATTTAATGTTAAAATGTTTAATTTAGGCTACTGACGGAGTAAAATGGAAAATTACTATATCGCATAAATATAAATACATTTCTACCCTTTAATAAATAATGTATTAGGCAGTGATTTTATTACTTGTTTTGCACAGGAAGGCCCAAATGGAAAAGTACTCGGTCAAAATTAAGCGTGTGTGAAATCAAATTTTTTTTCTGCGAGAAGTCAAGGTCGATCAAAAATTTTTGGAAATGCAAAAAAAAAAGTCCCGAATATAGTTGAGGGTTTTTCCCGATGAAAATGTTACCTGGCAATTATAATTTATGGCTGAACTTCTTTTTTGCAATTATGAATTTTTTTTAAGTCGAGAATTTTTAAATCTGTTTCCGTCTGAACTGGTTGTAACTTGATTTTACACGGCTAGAGTAGACAACTGTTTGCTTGAAAATGCTGTTTAAGGCGTTTCTTACAGAGAAGTAATAACCGTATCATGTAATTTTAAAAGTTTAATATTTTTTTTAAAATTTTTTTTGTGTGTACTTTAAATGAAAGTCAGATATTTTTTTTTCATTTTTATTGGAGGTGGAAAACTGAACTTGTTTCTGGGTTAAATATAGAAACTCCACCAAAGCAACATAGAATTTTTTAATAATTTTATCAGATCTAATTTAGCGCTCAGAAAAATACATTACGTCAATGGAATTAGAAGGTCCGGTTATGACGTTAACGTATACATCACACTAAAAAAAGATGTTATTTTGCACTCGTTGTTTGCATTTGAATGCTCTCTTTAAATAATTACAAAAACATAAATAAAAATAAAAAATTCAATTGAAAATCGTATGTGTAAATATACCTTAAAGTGACATCGTTTTTCTTATTGACAATTGTTTTGTACGTTACAGATACCTTTTTCTTCGATGTTAGGGTTTTTTTTAGAAACACTGTTCATTAATTATAAAATTACTGTAGTTAATTACTGTATTCCAAATGTCAAACTAATCTTCTATACAGTAATTACATTTCAAACTAACTAATTATATACACTTCATACTGCTGTATATGGCTATTTTATGTAAGATGCTCTGACTTCAGAATAAATATGTCATGAATTCCTTCTCGATGTCTTGGAAATTCCGTGTTTCTTAGACCTAGTGTTAAACGGTCACTTAAAGTGCGCTCTCGACTGTGCGAAATTGTTTGTACATTGCAGGAAAGTCATAACAGATGGCCATGATATCGTACAAATGCATATAAGTATTCGTAATTACCACCTGAAAGATGCCACAGGTTATTTTAGTTCGCATGAATGAGGTAAAAAGTCGATATTACCAAATATTTTTGTGTGAAACCTCAGAAATAAAATATCAGTGTTTCCCCGACATTCAAACTTACTTAATAAAGGATTGAGGAAGATCGTGACTATATTTTTTTTTTTGATAACGCCCATCTAATTTCCATAATCATATTTAAATATCAACAAAACAAGTTTATTGTGTTTTCACACGAAGTTAGATTTAGAAACATTGAATTATTCAGTGTGGGAAATACACGTGGTCATCCCATTTTTCTTTTGGACTAAACATAATGTTTTGATATGAAAAAAACTGTCTGAAATTGACGACCTTGAATTTTAATCCTTATTATGCAATATTTTCCTCATAATTCACGACATCAGCACAAACACCCAGCAAATTATATGTCTTCCAGATTTATTTTATTTACCTGAAAATTTAAACTGCATTATAAACTTAATCCCGGTATTCAGTTGTTGTTTTTCTCATACAATTGTTTTTCAGCTTTGGGAAAAAATATATATATTTTTATAATTTTTTTTTGTAGTGATTTTTGTGAGATAACACTTATTTTTAAAATTTATATAATTTTTTTACATCAACATAAAAAGTGCAACTATGCAACAACAAGTTTTTGGTTTGTAAAATGGAAGTTCTTTTTGTATAGCAGCCAAGCCCAATAATGCCATGGGATCAACATTTCGCACGAAATGTTATTTTCCCACAATTCATTCACTTTTTCATCCTTTCACTTTAAATTTTCATTGATGATTGCGTGTTACACAATCAACTGTAAAAATAAGCGTGAACTCATATTCTGACTACTTTTAGAAAAAATACATTCAAATCAATTAGAGTTGGCGGGTGATGTCGTCATTAATTTCTACTTTCCATTGCCTATTTTGGCCTGCTTTGACGTCATCTGTTCTGAAAAGATCGTCACTCTGGTATTAACTGGATAAAATGGGACCAATTCCATAAAAAAATACCTACTCCTACTTAAAAGAATGCGATACAGGAAAATCTAAACTTTGAAACTATTTCTAACCTTGATTCAAACGACACATGGAACTTTTTTTTTACTTTCTTACTTTTATAGACTGGGTACTTTTTGTGATCTTGCCACTGATAAATTTATATTAACGCTCTTGTTTCTCCGTGATGTAATAACTAGTTGCTGGCAAGCTAATTGCTTTTTCAGTGTCTGAAATTGCAATTTTATCACTACAGTTTATTAGTAACATTATTATTATCGTTGTTTTGTTTTGCCTAGCATTTAGCTGATGGGTCTTTTTCTGTTGCACAAATTTTGTGACAGTAATGTTTTCGAGCAGTAAAAAGCGTAAAATTACCTAGTAAGTATCTGGAAATATCCCGCTGACAATTCAGTACAGTATTTAAAAAATGACGATTCTTTGCAAAGAATAAATTAGCGAGGAAGTGTTGTTGATTTTAACGTGAACTCCATAATGGTGTACAAACACAAACATATTTTTCAGATTTGTAAAATTTCAACTTTTAGTCTTTTACCCATATATGGTACCTGTCCATTAAATGCTTTTATTGAGTGTTTAAACATGTTTTTACGAAAAGAATATTTAATCTTACCTCTTAAAATGCTTTTATCGAGCGTTTAAAGGTGTTTTATAGCACAAAGAATATTTAATCTAAATCTTATACAACACATTGAAAAAAAATATCAACAATTATTATGTAACTTTATCCAAAAGTAACCAGAACTATTCAAGTTAATTATTTTTTTTTTAAAAACACAAAAAAGCGTTCTGCCATGATTTTTATGATTTATGATTTATGCTATGTGCTTAAATAATGAACTCTTATCACATGATTCCAGTCACGTGACAGAGTCTTGCGGGATTGGTTGATGAAAGGATTTATACCTAGATCTAATGTAGTTTTCACATTAGTACCTCACTTGTCAGTGTGAGATTCCTTTCTTGCATCCTGCCTGTTGATTGTAAGGACGTGCCTTGACCCGTAAATTGCTAAAGAGGTAAAAGGAAAAAAAAGTTACTTAATGCATGAAAGTTGTAAAAGTTGTTAAAATTTAACTTTCCTGGTTAGATTTTAAAAATGGAATCGGAAAAAGATTCTAAAATGAAGGATTCACCATTAGAATTCAATGTTCATCGCTCGGCACTTTCTTTGGATTCCCTGAACGAGAATTTTGCTTACCACAGGCGCGCACGCAAAGGTAAGTCACGCTCGCCATCGCGGCTACCGTAGATTTGCGCTTAATGATCAAAAAATCCCATTTAATTCTTTTTGAGAAATTGAGCAAGTTATATGACTGTACTAATACTTTGGCTACAATTTTCTTTGACGCATGCCAACATCCTAATAAAATAAAAAAAAAAGAGAAAAGAGATTTTCCTTGAGACTAAAAGAATTACAAAATCGTAAAAAATACATTAAGGGAAGTGGCAATAATGTGGTAAGTGCTTTGCTTAATGAAGTGTAGAATTTTTAATTTATATGTCATTTGACCTTAACTTACTTTTTTTACTTTAAGCGAAAAAAAATGATTTCTTGCAATACCTTATGTATGCGTAATTTCTACATAACATTTAAAGGTTATCATCTGCTTTTTAGGTCTGTATTAACCTTGACCGGTTAAACACCAAAATGGCAGGAAACAATAACAACAGAAGCATGTACCATTAAGGTATTTTATTCTTTCAAAGCTTAGATGCGCACTATTGAATAATAAATCGCAATTTTTACGATGGTAATTACAAGAAAAGTCAAAAAACTATTCTGTATTCAATTATTTATATTTTTCTTGTTATGTTTTGTTTTAATTTTAATTTCTTTCAAAACTTATAAATAATAAAAGCTATGCAGCGTAAACACTATTTTTTTTGGAAATAATGCTTGAGCTTAACCTTGTGCCGCCAAAGTATTAGTACAGTCATATAACTTG